>JAPKLY010000013.1:1257608-1356436 GCA_026898435.1 Prunella vulgaris | reverse complement strand
CTCTCTCTCTCTCTCTCTCTCTCTCTCTCTCTCTCTCTCTCTCTCTCTCGCCCCTATATTTTAATATATAGTAATTTTGATTCCGGCGAAATGGTGAAGCTTGAGTAGTGGTCGATTGTTCAAAATCAGATTTACTTTTCGTGGCTTTTTCCTAATCTTCAACACTGTTATAAAATTTTTGCTACTACAATGTCCATGACGTGTTACAGAATACGCACAGAACAGTGAAATTGTTAAAAAAACTTAGTATTTCAACTGTTGGCAATTCATCGGGTCGGAAATTTCTTCAGCCTGCTATCAAATCAGTTATAAACCATGATATAAGACCCTATTTTTACTTATATACCAAACACAACCTTATTATCAAAACAAATAATGGTTTTCACACATATATTTTATTTAATTTTTTAAAATAATATTATTTTTTATATAGTAACACATGTAATTTTTTTAAATATGTGTTACTATAAAAAATATTATTATATAGAGAAAGAAGTGCTCGCGCATAAATATAAAGTTATTTTCCATGTTAAGTTACTGTAAGCTAAATGTGTGTTATCATATACAAATAAATATTTATTATTTTTATAATAACAAATATAAGATATTAAAAAATCATTTTTATTATTATAGAAAAATTACCTCCCCTTCCCCTATCATTATCCCAATAACTATTTAATAAGAAGTTATTTTCAATAATTACGATATAATAATAGTTTATTTTTTAAAAAAATATTAAAATTTTATACAAAAGATTGGCTAAAATAAATGAGATTCATGAGAGAATAAAATTATTTGTGTAATAATTAATCGTATTTATTCTATATTTTGTTGTTTATGGGTTGTGGGTGGGTAGGGATTGCAAGCATTAGAATCCAAAGCTTGGCGCCGCAAAACCAACCAACCAAAAAGTGTAAGGTGGAGGGCATAAATCTCTTCCCATCTATTGACACAAAATGTTGGACCAAAGTTGACATTAATTATTTCAAATTATATATATTTGTTAATTAATTCTACTTTATTTTTTAGTAATTAATTGATGCATTATGATTCTTATTAATGTGAGGTGAAACCACGAGTAGCGTTATCTTTTAAAGTACCTAGAAAATAAATAATTTTTTTTAAAAAAAAAGTAAAAAAAGAATGTTTCTCCTGGTGCTTGCCTTAAAAGTTCAGATATTAATCAACAAGATAACATTTTTAAATTTTTGAATGGGGACAGTTAAGTAAATTAGCTGCTCCATCAGATTCTCTCCCCTGTACATTTACCAATTTGATCATTTCACATAAGATTTAGAGAATGTTTGGTTGGAGACTTTTATGGGTAAAAATTGGTAATAAAGTTGTAGTGTGTGTTCAGAATGATTTTATTATGACTTTAATACCAAAAGTTAAGGAATCAATCATAATTCAGCTATACGAAAATTAATGACTTTTATTTCATATTTTTTCTATTTTTATATCCTATTCATTTCTTACAGTTATACCAAACGGACGGATGAATATATCGACCTTTGATTCCTTGCAGGGCGAGAATCGTCTTTTGCATACTTGTGGGCTATTTTTTTAATATATAATTACCAACCAACAACTATATATAGCAAGAATCAACATTAATTATAAAAGTGGACTTCGTAATAATAATAATAATAACAGATACGAATACTTTTGTGAAATTCAAACTCATATTATTAAATATTCATAAAAAAAACCTATTCTATCATTTAAGGATAAGATCTGATCGACAGATTTATTTGGGTGTTTGGTTGGAGGTAAATAATAATAACAGATAATGATTGATAAATAAAATTTTAGTTCCGGGGTTTATGTCTAGCATTACTTAAAAGGAAAGAACTATGATTGGACCGATCTCATTCTTGTATATATATATATATATATATTCAAAATTTCAGTTTTATTTTATTATTTATCGAACTCAATAAAATGTCATTGAAATAGGAGATACCTATAGACTTCAATGAAATTACGAAACTGCTTACAATCCAAAGTTGTAGAAGTCGAAAATTAATAATCGGACGCTATTTGTCCGCTTAGACGGTCCTACCGCCTAATCGGTCGCCTAGTTCTTTTAAAAAAATTTAAAAAAATAATAAAAATACAAAATTTGGACCACCTAGAACCGTCTAAAACCTCATATGGTCAAAAGACGCGAAAACATCTAAAAATGCCGATTTTATAGAAATCGGGTCGGTAAAAAACCGTCTAGCGCCTTGGCCGATTTCTGCATCACTGTTTATCTGTAAAGATAGCTGTGAGGTGATTTATTGAGCTCTTATTTTGCTCCTTATAATATTTGAATATGTTGTAAAGAGTATAATTTTGATTTGGTATAAGGATTGAAGGATCATTTAGCTCCCTTTAGAATGAAATTCTTTTTTTTTTTTTGATAAATGTATTAACTAAACAATAAAATATTTACTGCAAAATCTTTCATCATATTAGTAATAATTAACTAATTAATTATTCACATTTTGTTTATTTTCTCTTAGATTTTGGATCATTTTACGTGCATTATTGAGATTTTCCTTTATTTATTTTAGTTGTAATTACAATTCTAATCAACTATACATTCATTTCTGGGTCATTAAACCCCGTGAAGCCACGGGTACTATATACTAAAGTAAAGATAACATAAATTAATTAAAGTAGTCAGGCTTTTTATTATTATGATATTTCATCAGTCAATAAAATATATGCTCAAGTCATTCAAATACTTGTATTAAAAATAATAATAAAATAATTTCTAAAGTAAATAAAATAATATAATTATAGGATTCAATTTTTAAATAAAATAATTAATATAAGTGCAAAATCAATGATATGTAATTAATTAGTTATAGTTAGTAGATAATAACAAAAGTTTGTTTCCATGAAAAACATGAAATTGACGGACAAATAAAACAAAAACAATATATTTTTGCGGAGGATGGGAATACCTAATACTCCCTCCGTCCCATAATTGTTTTCACACTTTCTTTTTTCGTTCGTCCCACAATTATTTTCACACCCTATAAATGGAAACTATTACTTTAATTTTATCCTCACAATTCAACTAATCTCATTATTTTAATATTATAACTTTACACAATACTCTACTTTTCTTAAAGTTGTGTCATCCCAGAGGTGAAAACACCTCTGGGACGGAGAGAGTACTTTGTTAAACGAAATAAATTCTACAAACGGTCTCAAATACACATGATGCATGCAAGGTGCTCACATTTTACAATTGAAGTTGTTTATATGAAAAGAGTAAACTTATTATATTAAAAAAAAATTATATTAAAAATTAATAATTATATAAAATTTTTAGTATAATCAATTTATAATTTTTAACACAAATAATTTAATTGTTAAATAAGTATATTGTGCACCTGCAGACTGTATATAAGACATACTCTATTTTTTTTTAACCTTCAAACTTCAAAAATTTATTCAAGAAGCCCTTTTATTATTTAAAACCCCTCACCTATTTTCTTTTAAACAATGCTATTTTTAGTAAATTATTTGATTCATAAATTGATTATATAAAGTTCAGAGAGCCTAATTAAGTATCCAGCTCTGACCATCAATTATGGCCATATACGTAACATAATTGACAAATTAAGTCTGAGCATTTATAATGATTGTAGACTCCAAATGTGAACTAAAAGAAAATATGTTCTTCCAAATCTACTAATATTAATTAGTCATGATTACCAATGAGAAAAAAATTAAATAATGATATGACTATCTTTTCCTACAAAGGAATAAAAAGAAAATATAATAATAAAATTTAAAAGGTTAATTAATATAAATAATATTAATCGAAATTTAAAAAAAAGAAAAAAGAATGGCCCTCTCGAAAAAATGGTTATATTTATTACTGTTCTCCTCCTTCTCCTGCGATATAACAGTGATTAATTAAATTACTGTTAATCACTTAATTAATTAACACTAATAAGCACCTTAATTTGCTAAAATCACATCACGGTGACGAAGAAGAAGAGCCGTGTAAATGAAATCCATTATTCCCATTCTCGCCCTGAAAGTGATTACCGATACCGATCTTTATTTCGCCGCCGCCGGTGATTGGTCTTCCATTGGCAATGCCGCCGGCGTAGCTGATGGCCTCTTTCTTGCCCAACGTGTTTTTGTTGTTATGCATCCACACTTTGAGCACCCCCTTCGGAACTCCGATTTCCCGGCAGAATTCTCTCACCGGCGTTTCGTCGCATTTCTGAATTTTCCAGCCAAGCTTCACCGAGAAAGAATGCATCTTTTCCTTTTGATCTTGGCTAAACTTCGTCCTGAACCGCTTTCTCCCGGCGGCGTTCTCCGCCGTGGGCGTCACCGGCGCCTGGTGGTGATCCTCCCCCAACAAGACCTGCGGCGGAGGTGAGAGGGAGAAGCGTTTCGGGAGAGGAGGGTGGCGGAAATCGAGAAATGGAGGGGTCATGGGGGAGCCGGGGTCTTGCCGGTGGAAATTCCGGTGGCAGCCGCAGGCGGCGCACGTTAGTGAGGTGGGGTGTGCGGCGGAGGAGGACGGCGACGGCATGAACTCGCCGCAGCCGTCCACCGCGTAGCCGCCTATGGCGGCTGCATGGTTCTTCATGCACTCTTTATAAGTCACCGGGACCGCGGCGAGGTGGTGGTTCTTGAGTGCGGGCGTAGTGTGCGGTGGAGTATCAAATTCGGTGTCATCGGGACTTTTGGTGGAAGTGGGAGTGAAGTCTATGTCCATTGGCGTTTGTGTGATCTCAAGAAAATGCACAAAATAAAAGAAATTGGGGTTGGATTTGATGATTTAGTGAGGGGGTGGATTTGGGTTAGAATAAAGTTGAGGGGGGGTTTTATGTGAATTTTGGAAAGATGGAAGTGGACAAAAGGAGTTAGTGTTTGCCAATAATGTCAACAACTTGGTTATGGGAAATTGAAGGGGGAATTGGTTGTTGTAATAAGGGAATTCGATCAGAAACCAATGTTTGTTGGGGTGAAATTAATATTGACACATTGCATTCCTTAAAATGACACGTGGCAGATGCAGACTATAGGAACACGACTTGGCCCCCACTAAGTACCAGCAGTTATTCCATGTGGTGGTTGCACTGTAACGGCTTCTGCCTTATCTTCCCAAAAAACTTCTTTTTCTTTTTTTTTTTAAACACAAAATTTGTGTATTTTTATTTGTGATTTATGTATTGTTTTTCGTTTTTCTACAGAGAAGTGAAGGGAGCAATTGAGCAACTGAGTTGAGGCACAGTAGCAAACAGTTGGTTCGGCCGGGTTTACTCCATATATATATATGATGTTTCATGGATGAGTGTGTGGGCCATGCATGCTATATGTATATGGATCGGGTGTGTGGTGGCCATGCGTGACAAGATTTATCATATATATATATACACTAGTACATAACCCCGCAAATACGCGGGATTAAAAAAAATTATATATTAGTTTTAAATTAAGTTTTTTTATAAAATATTAAAAATTATATAAAACATTGTAATACGAATATGTTGAAACTGACAGCGGTTATTTATATTTTATTTTAAAAATTATAAATTAAAAAATGGATAAAGAAGTAACCGGTTATTTATATTTTATTTTAAAAAATACAATATTATGAGAAAATTAGAAAAATAGGTAGGAAACATTGTATTAAGCCACGTATAATTTCATAGATTCAGAAATAGATGATAGGGTGATATAGATCCATGTATTATACTCCCTCTTTACCATTTTAAATGGCTCAATAAAATTAGAGTTGATTTAATAACAATTTTTTTATTAATATAAAGTAAAATTAAGAATATTTTAGTTTTTTTTTAAATTTAATTAGGAAACAGTACAAATAAGTTTATAAGTAATCAATATTTGCAAATATGTTTAAAATATTTGCACAGAATTTTATTTTTTTTTGTAAATAAAATTTATAAATTTGTGCAAATATTTAATTGCAAAAAGATAAAGATCTAATAACTAAATATATTTATGAAATAATTACAAAACATGACCACTTTTAATAACATATTTACCATTGGAACACTCAAAATTCAATGTTCCCAAGAGGGTCATTTTATTTCATGAAGGAACACTTTTGTAATGATAGGACCCACATTCTCTCACCTCACATTCTCTTTTCTCTCTCTCATCTGACTCACTTCCCCATTATCTCTCTTTCCTCACGTCTCTCTCCTCTCATGCACACAAGAAGACTTTTTCTTTCTTTCTTTTTTAATTTAAATTTTTCCTTGTTATTTTTTTTAAAATTTTGAATTCAAATTTTATTAAATTAATTTTTTCAATTTTTCAGTTGATTACTATTTCAGTTTTGTTTTTTTGTTTTGATTATTTGAATTCAAAATTTACACGTTTTTAAGTAACAGTGTATATTTTTTTTATTATTTTCTTAATTCAATATTATATATTATTTTTCATTTTTTTAATATTTAATATTATTTTTGCAAAATTTATATATTCATTTTTTTCCAGAATTTATATTCTTCTTTTTTTAATATTTAATATTATATTTTTATTTTTTTAATATTAATATTATTTTCCAGAATTCATATTTTTTCTTTTTTTTTTTAAATTTTAAAATTACATTCATATATTCAGTAGTTATTTTCGTATATACATTTTTTCCATCAGCATATATATAATATTTTTCTGCATATATACTAATATTTTTCTGCATATATACTAATATATTTTCTGAATATGATATACAAAATTGCATATAAAGTAAAAATACTGAATAGAACAATAATTTTTATTCCACTGAAAATAAAATTTACAATAACAAAATCTCAAATATTTAAAGCATTTGTGCTTCAACAATTAAACCTAAAAAATTTACACCATTTGGGTTTCAACAATAAAATAAATCATTTGGGCTCCAACGATCTACATTCATTTGTTTTCCCTGTTCCTTTTCTCAACCCAAACAAGAGATAGTACTTTAGAGAAAGAAAACCTGCCAAAACTCCAATCGGACAAAGAAGAATTTCGCAACTTAATCTCGTCGCTCCCTCTCTCTAAAAAATGAGTTGGCCTTCAATTTAATTAAAACCCAAACAATTGCAAACCTTCTGAACTCACAACATCAATGGCGGCGTGAATGTGTACGGCGTTTGAGATTGCGATGAAAGGTGAGACGTCGCTGGTGTAGCTTTGCACGCAGCGGTGGCAGAGTTCGTGTACGGCGGTTGCAGGGGTGTGGCGGTGCTTGGCTTGATGATTTTCGGCGCTTGCTTGGCGTCGATTGGAGTGAAGGCAGTGTAGGGGTGAAGTAGACTCGAAATCCACCGGCCGCCTTTGCCTCTGTCCTCACCGTCGAAACACCCATAGCTCCACCGGATTTCACATCTCCATTGGGGTTGGGTTGCTCCGATCTGCGTCACCGATTCGCTCCGTTGGGATTGGGTTGCTCCGATCTGCATAGGAGAGGGAATGGAAGGTTGAGATAGAGAGAGAAAATGGGGGTGGGTGGGGGGAGGGTTCTCTTTTCAGATTTGAAATGGTATGAGTGGGTGAATTTTATTTTGTTAATAGGGAGGGTAGGGTCAGGGTGTAGGAGGTAGGATAGGCAGTGGCTTTGTCAGATTTTTTTTCAGGTGGGTCTCACTTTTTGACCATCTAGGGAAGTTGGAATTTTTGGTGGTCCACTATGAAATAACACTATCTTAAATGACCTTATATGATATTTACCCTATATTTATTAGCAGTCAAGTAATTTTTTTAGAATTATCTAACCAATTAGAAAAAGAATATTTACATTATAGAGGATATTTCATTGAGCACAAATTTTAAAATCTACCTTTAGTTTCTTCAACCATCTTTTTTGTGTCAATTTTTTTTTTCTTACGAATACCAGTTTATTCATGTTCTTTCAAATAGCTCAAACAATACAGTTACACAAACTAGTTGCATACAAATCAATTACCTTTTCCCTAAGGAGTATTCCAATATGAGAAAGAAAATGTCTATACAATTGATTATGTCAAACTCATGATATACCCCATCAACTATAACATGCAAACCAGATTTTGGACGATATGTTGCAAACAAGAAAGAGGTGAGATGCAGTTTCCATCAAGAGATTGCAAAGTGGGTAATTTATATTACTGTTTAGGGACTGAATATTTCTCACCATGAGGTTTTCATTCGTAGATAATTGATCTTGTAGAAAACGCCAACTATTTGAGACTTGGATTGAACAAAAGGTTGCTTTAATTTCGACTAAGGAGCATACAATTAGGCCTTCTACGGTACAAATTTTCAAGAGAACTCAAAATATTGTAGGTCTTTTTCATCGTGAAGCATTTATCTTTCTATTTCCAAGTATATTTCTCGTCTCTTTTAATCAAACTTGTTAATACTTAACTCACACCTTGTTAATACCTAACTTAAACTATCCGAAATTCATTCTGCATCACCTGACAAACTCTCCAAAACATCTTTACAAAGATTTAGATTACAAATGTTTTTCTAATTCACCCAACAAACTCATTCCAATGAAATTTATATTGTAAGAAAAACAACTCACTCCAGATGGTTTATGGGATTGATAAAAGAAAAATTGGTAAATTGACAATGATGATAGCAGTGAATTAAGAAGAGTGATACATCCCTCAAAAGAGATATTTTGATCTTTCCTAGATTTTTTTTTTTTTTTCCTCTCAAATTTATGAACTGAAGCCCCCATTCATTTAGTTTAGCTTGCTCCAACTTGAACCCCCAAATACGAGAAAGGGATCTCTCTTGATGAAGTGTTATTGCCGAGTTTTGAGCAATTTAAAATGTGACAAGAAATGTTGTATTTTTTTTTTATTGGTAAAATTATATTAGAGCTATTCTAATACATAAATTAAAACCCAAATCAAATTAGATAATTATTAGAATTTCAACCTTATGAGACCTATGGGGAGTACATTAATTATGAATTAGTTGAATTTAAGAAAGTAGTAGTATTATTAGTTAAATGTATAATCGCATTTAGTTCATCAACTTTATTGTCTCACTCAAAGTCCGACTTTTCTGCTCACAAATGATATGGTAAACCCTTTTCAATCACAAAAATCAAGTAGGGTATATTCTTCATTTAATAAATTATATAATCTCCTAAAATAAATTGTATATGTTGAAAAAATAATCCACCTCTAACTCTAACTAATATATATTAATTATAGATGTAAATGGTGGTCGTCGAGACAGCGTAGGCGCTTGAAGGCCCTCGGCTGATGACGCTAAGATCAAATCACCGAGAAAAATTCGTCAACAGATTTTGTACTACCGAAGCCGTCTAGGTGGCCGTCGAGGCTTGGCACCGCCTAGATGGCCATTACTCTTCTTTTTTAATTTTTATTTTAATTTAAAAGTTACAATTAAAATTAAAAAATAAAAACCAATTTACTAAAAAAATGAAAATTTGATTGAACTACCTCATAATTTATTCGTATTATATATTTTGCTCATTTTGTGTTTCATTTAGAAGTTGGATAATGTTGTATTATGATAGTTTTTAACTTTTGTTGACTTGTTATATTTTGTGATGGTTCTATGATTTAAATTTATAATTTAATAATGTATATTTTTATTGAAATGTATGTTTAGAAAAAATTAATATTTAATAAAAAATAAAAAAATCTTGGCACTGCCTAGGTGCTTGGTGGCGCTCGACCGCCCCACGACTGTCAAGCGTCATTTGCACCCTTGATATTAATGCGGGTTAGTTTACACGCTTCTTATCGGTTTGATTGTACAGTTAAAAAATCTAAAAAAAATCTAGGATCTAACAATCAAATTTCAAATGAAAAATTACCTTTTTTTTTTTTAATTTAATACAACATCAACTTCCTAATCATCTTTTGATCTCATCCATTTCCAAATTTTAACTCACAGTTTATGATTTTTTTTTTTTTGATCGAGTTTGCATCTAATTTAATAGTGGAGTTTAACTATTATATCCAATATTTAATTCCTATGTACTTTCAAATCAAGCATGATTTTTATCTCTAAAACTTGTCTGAATTTCAAACCTAATCTTCTTTCCACATTTAGAAAGCTATGGATTTGCTAAAATTATTTTAATATTTTTCCTAAGTCTCAGCAATCGACATGATTCCCCAAAAACACACTCCCAAAAAATTCGAATAGCACGCCAACGATAATGCATTTGTTTAATCATCATAATCTTGATTAACACGTTGCACATCTAAGAGCCATGATATAATCATTAATTATGTAACTAATCATTATTTATATTCTAAAACTTAGCTTATTATCGAGTTTAATTAATCTAGTGGATTGCTAAGTGTCACTGCAAGTGGCGATAAGCTCAAGAAATTTGGAATATAAATAAATATCTCAGATCTGTAATTATTTTAGGAATGTTATTGACATGAATTTAATACACTACCTAAATAATCAGGTGGGTTAGCTCACCTGACCACCGAACTTCTCACTTAAATGAGAGGTCCAAATTCGATTCTTTTAGAGAACAAATTGAAAGATGTGAGAGTTAAGATTAATTTAGAGATAGCTCTTGGGGTATTTGAGAACTTGATACTTTATTTATGAATTTAATAAGTTAATAACTTTAAGAGAAAATATACATTTTTGTCCTATAAATTTCTTTGACTTTGGTTTTTGTCCTTGTTGAGTTAACAATGATTGTTTGAAATCAATTGGAATAAAGAAATTGAAGAACACCAAGATTTACGTGGTTCGATCAGAAATGATCTACGTCAACGGATGAGGGCACCTCTCTCACTAATCGATGGAAGATGATACAGATTACAAGTATTTGATCTCACTGAGTATATGATCGTTCTATATTCTCTATACATATGTGCGTGTATATATATAGGAGTATGGAATCCCTAATTAATGCTAGTGATCGTAACCACCTAACAAGAAAACTGCTACAGTTGCAACCGAAAAAGAATAACTGTCAGAGCCCAACGATCTTCAGTTTTGATTCTGTTAAACTGATCGCCCGTTGTCCAATTTGGAAGTTTAAATCGCTTCGTAACTGATCCTGAGTTAATTCCTGACTTTGGAGTCAGTATACTCCTTTCTTGACTTGTCTTGTCTGCTAATATGATATGTCCTCAGCTGAATCTGAGTACTCAACTGATATCATCAGTAGACCTTTATCCTGATCTGACCAGCTGACCTGACCATACCATCCTGACTGACCATCATCCTGACCACCATCAGCTGACCTCCTCAGCTGACCACCATCAGCCGACCTCCTCAGCTGACCACCTCAGCTGACTACCATCAGCTGACCTCCTCAGCTGACTCCGCTGATATTCCAGATGACTTTCAGTAGACTTCTCAAACGATCTCAGCTGACCTTATCAGATGACTAACCATCAGCAGACCTATCATCTGTCTTCCTCAGCTGATATTATAATGTTCAGTTAATCAGCAGTACTTGTTCATCTGATCTCAATTTCACTTTCTTTGCACCCATAACAGTCCTCTTAAGTTTTGAATTTTTATTTTCGTCCTTTAACTTACAAAAAATTATGGTTTTCGTCCTCTTAAATTTTGAATTTTTGTTTTCGTCCTTTAACTTACAAAAAATTGTGGTTTTCGTCCTCCTACCGCCTATAACCAGTCATACAACCAGTAATACATACGTGAATTCATTTTTTTAAAATAAAATACTAACGTGGGGGTATTTGGAGGGAATTAGGTCTTCACAAAATACACTTTTAATCGTAAATTTCCTCCAAAATACTGTCCAATACTTACATCCATAGAATCTTCTGTCAGGATTCATTTTTGAATATGATATACAAACCGTGCAACAAAACCACAATGACACTTAATATTGCGCTCGAAACTCGTTGATTCATAAGAATTTCTTGAAGACATCTCTCTTCCTTTCCGTACAGTGAGTATGCGCTCAAAAAAAATTAAGCTTTTGAATGTTTTGATTTGGGGATTTTTGTTCCTTTTTCCCCTAATTCTCTCAAGCCCCCATGCTAAGATTTGATCGACTAGAGTTTTGATTTGAGAGAGAATTTACGGTTAATCTTGTATTTTATCCATCAAGACCTAATTCCCTCTAAATACCCCCACGTCAGTATTTCGCTTAAAAAATAGAAAAAAATTATCTACATGTGTATTACCGGTTGTGTGACTGGTTATAGGCGGTTGGAGGATGAAAACCATAATTTTTGGTAAGTTAAAGGACGAAAACAAAAACTCAAAACTTAAGAGGACGAAAACCAAAATCAACGAAACTTATAGGACAAAAATATATATTTTCCCTAACTTTAATTTGTGCTTTAAACTCAAAACGACATTTATTAAAACATTGAGGGTGCATATACTTTTTTCCAATTTAAAACTTATGGCGATGGCTCGAATTCTAGATCACAAATTTTTCGTGTGAAACTTATTTATAGTATTAAATTAATATAAATTGATACAATATATAATGCTAGCATTTTAATAAATGTATATACTAATATTATTAAATATATCTAATAATATTAATTTTATCATAAACAATAATTTCAGGAGAGTGAATCATTCGAAATTTCTTTTTAGCGTTGGAATTGTAGGTGAATAAGTTTTACCACGTTTACGTATAAAATTTTAAAATATACTCCCACATATAAATTGAATAATTTTCTACCACGTTTACCTGGCAAGATTACCATCTGTTAAAATATACTCCCTCCGTTTTCTGTCTTTTTTCCAAAAGACCTGGGCTTGGACACACGAATTATGAAAAAAAATAAAATATGTGAGTGTGAAATTAATTAATCTAAAAAATATATTTTATTAACTTTTATGAATGTAAATTATTTCTAAGGTAGGAAAAAAAAGTTGGGACGTTCCAAAATAAAAAAAAGGAGAAAAAAATTTGGGACGGACGGGTATATAAATATCCGAATGAATTTGCAATAATATGATATGATGTCCTAATAAAAAATGTAATTGTAGTTCCAAATTTAGGCAGAAAATAAATAAAATGATAATTGGTCACACACAGACAACACACACTTATTAGTGCAAGATGCATCGATCATCCGTCCAGGAAAAAAGAATGTACGTTATATATGTTCATGATTGATGTGAACAGTGAACCCTTTTTCTTTTCTTTTTTACAAATGATGTCTTATATATAATATATCAAAGTAACTTTTTTCTCAATTAGGTGGACGGTCAAATTTAAGTGTATTTTTAAAAAGTTATATTATATTTTTATTAAAAAATTACACTATTAAAAATAAAAAAATTCAGTAATAATATATATAATTTTTTAGTTGTATTTTGTATAAATTTTTTAAAATGCATTTGAGTTGCACTGTATATGTGATGCATACAAGAATAAGACGTATTGTTAAAATATCTTGGATCGATGCAGAGCAGTGTATTTCAATCATGGGAAAAAAAATAATGTTAATAACATATTAACATAAAAATATAATTTTTTGTGGGAAGATAAAGTAAATATAAGTATAAAGTATATTAACCATTAAGAAAATAATATAAATTAATTAATTTATAATTTTTTATAAATTTAAATTTTTAAATGGGACGGATTCTTTATGATATTAAAGCTTACAAAATTTTTGAAATATAATTCAAAACTGAAAATTTTAACAATGTATATGTAGAAAGTTCACTATCGTTTTTTTTTCAATAACAAATG
This sequence comes from Prunella vulgaris, assembly GCA_026898435.1. Taxonomy (NCBI): domain Eukaryota; kingdom Viridiplantae; phylum Streptophyta; class Magnoliopsida; order Lamiales; family Lamiaceae; genus Prunella; species Prunella vulgaris. The sequence goes on along the minus strand of JAPKLY010000013.1, from coordinate 1,342,755 downwards.
GTGGTTTCATTTTTTCTAAATATTCATATATATATATATATTGTTTTAAATTTTGAACTAAATAAATCGCAAACTTATGAGATACATACAATACTTTGTCATTTTAAGCAATGAATACTAAAACATGGTACAAATATGAAAATTGCATCTCATATATAAAATGATTCCATCTATATCAATTACTTCAATACTTTTCTTCACCCGGTTTTTTTTTAAAAATGTAATGAGTGGAATATATATGATGAATATTGTGAGTTAAAAATTTTAAAGATAAAAATTTAAAGAAATATTTCAATTTTAGAAGTATGTAAATTTTTGTGGGACAAACAAAAAAGAAAAGTATGTAAACTTTGTGAGACGAAGATAGTTATATATATTTAAATTTTTGAAAAAAAAAAAAAAGTTGATATAGGGGTTTGATAAGGGTTGAAAAGTTGGAAAATGACAAATGAGTAAGACTACGAGGTCTATATTTAGCGATCAATAATACTTCCAATTAATTAGTGGATTAGGACAATGTCATTCCCATTCGTCAAATCACGAGTTGCACCACGCGTAAATTTTGCAAATTTCTACCGACATTTATAGATGCAGCTATTTCTCATGTGAAAAGCTTTAAATTTTATCACAAATTTTACTTTTTCAATATATATATGCATTCAATTTTAATTAATGTTATTTTTTTGGTAGTTAAACGGAGATTAATTTGAAGTTCAACAAACCATTCAAGAGTGTGATGGTTGTAAGTCGTTTACACTGCTACAATTAGGTTAAAAGAATTCCACTAAAAAAAACTTTTGTCAAAATAGCTCTTTAAATTTTCACTTGGAGAGCGTTTTTACAAGAAAATGATAAAAAAAAATGTATAATAAAATGATATTTAATTGCTCTAAAATTTTTAAATTAACAAAATTAAAATTAAATTAAAAAAATAGGTTCTTGAACGTTAAAGAGCGGTCTTGAATCGCTTTAAAAGCCAAAGCGGTCGAGAACCGCTTTACTATATCAAATATATTAGGACTTGTTTTCTTTCCCCAATTCATTTTCGCGTCTTGCTCTCTATGAGTTACTCCTCTGATTCGGCGCCTTAATATTCACCACATGGCCACCGTTTATTTTAGAACGTCGTTTGATGCTGTCCGCCCGTCTTTTGTTCATGTATATTTATTTTGATTTTTTAGTATAGTAGAAAAAGGAAATAATAGGAATTAATAAAGCAAAATTATGAGAACATCATTTAATATTATTAATTAATTAATAAAAATAATATCTTGACTGGATAATGATGAGAGTATGTGAGAATCATTCAATATTGGTGGTCAACAATCCAACTAACCAGAGTAATGCACAATTATGCTGAATACCTTGAAGAATATATACCCCAAAAAACTAGCTTATATATCCGAATTTAATTTATTGAATTGAGCAGTTCTTTTATTCAAAATTATAAATATTAATTATGTGTATATCATCCATGCATTAATTAATAGGTAAACTTATTACGTGGCAGTTAGTGCACATGCCATTGTAAGAGTTTAAATGATATGATCAACTCATTTAAAAATTAAAATTTGTAAAGAAATATAGAATTAATTTTTTTTTAAATTTCAATTTAAAATTTAAATTTATAAAGAAATCTCAAATTAATTCATTTATATTACAAATCACATTAATGCTACAATTTTTTAACAGGCACTTTTAAATATTTTTGTAATGCCTAATTTTGATAGTTTCAATCACCCATAAATATTCGTCTACTTTTGTCAATGTGTAATACTATCTTTTATGACAAGTGTTTTTAAGAAAAATATATTTTTAATTTTAATTGAAATAATATCAAATAAATCAATTTAAGATAATATATATACAACATAATTATTTAAGACATGCTCGAATTTTTTTTGATTACATACAAATTTTTAATATTAAAAAAATTAATTTATACACACATGTTTGATTTTTTTAATAAATATAATAAATTATATATTTAAATAGTAAAAAATTCTGGTATATGAGTGATATTTTTTTTCATAATATTACATACCACGGAACTCTCTCTCTCTAGAGAGAGTATTATATAAAACTTCATGTTGAAATTTATCTTGTGCGTATCTAAATCGTAATTTATGTTACACGCTACAGATAGAAATAAATTGTTATATTAAACATCAAATTAGCTAAATATTATGCTATAAAAGAAAGATGAAGTTTGCTACCCCACTTTGGCTTTGCAATGTTTGAACCATTTAGCAAGCTTGTAATGATTTTTTTTATTTTTTTTGTATTATGATATGGCGCCTAACTGCACCAAATATTGTACATGAGATTAAAACTAGAGTTTGATCTTAAATTTATGTAAAAGTTTTGAAATTGGTAAAATTGTAATATCCAAAATTGGTTTAGGAATTAGTTTTTAGAGATGAGAAATGTACTTTAATGTAATTATAAACTTGATTCTTGATTTTAGTGGAATACCTCTTATTCTCCACTAATTATAATGGGAAATGAAATTCCCTTCTCCTTAAAAAAACATCAAATCACAACTATCAATGGTGTAAATCAAATATTAAACTATATACATATATGTATTTTTTTTTTTATCAGTGAAAATTAATTTATTATTTTTTAAAAGACAGGACAATCAGAAATGTCCTTCCTTTTCAGTTTCAATATATATATATATATATTACCTTAAAAAAAATACAATATATATTAGGATAATTCTTAAATGGCTTTTGATTTACTCAAGTTGATGTCCGCAAACATTGACTAGGCTTTACGACTGACCAATAAAACATAAGATTATTACATCTGAAATCAATTAATTTTGTTTACTTTAAAGGTTAGTACTATATAATCTTTTACTAGTACTTTGTCAACGATTTAGAAAATAAAATGTCACCGGTGTACATTAGCGCATACAATTAAGGTGTGATGTACTACCTCCGTCCCAATTCTTTTTTTTAATTTTTATTATATTCTTCTAATAAAAAAAAAAAAAAAAATTAGGACGGAGGGAATATCCGATTTCTTTTTTAATTTAATATGAAATTAGTGTTATATATTGTTTATAAGTTATTATTGTATACACCATTATAATAAGACATGGTGTGTTCTCACAAATAAAAATTATATGTTTAAACTATATATATTAAAATTTATGTAAGTCTCATCATGAAATAATTTTTTTTAACTTTATTATAAATTAATGAGTTAATGATTATATATGGTGATATTTTTTCAATTATATTTTTATTTTGTAATAAAATAAATTTAATATTTGTCTTCTACATATGTTCGTCCATAAAATTTCACTCATGAATTGATAGTTTCAGTAAATTTTCACCCTTAATAATCTGAAATGCACATATATAAAATATTATGTATATGAGTCTACTGCTATATATTATTTTATTTATTTTTAAAAAATATTTTTGTGTCTTTTCTTTTTTGGGAAAGTAGTAATATGATGTTTCTTTCTTCAAATTCAAACTCGTTCTTATGCCTTTCCTCAGGGTGAAAACTACACCAGAGATAACTAATGATTAAGCGTGTATTTGGATTGACTCTATTATAACTTTTATTCCTAAAAATTAAAGAATCTATTATAGTTTAGCTATTTGAGAACTATAATTTTCATTCCATACTCATTCAATTTTTATATCTTTTTCATTCCATACAGTTATACCAAACGGTCTCTAATATTTATCCAACATCATGTTGATATGTACCATTATATAAAATTGAGAATTCGAAGATTAAATAAGCAAAGATCAATTGTTGTAATGGATTCGTGAAAGAAGTATAGAACGAGCAATAACCACCACCTTTCCCCCTCCCACACACACATGTATAACAAATCAATTTAATTGTGGAATTTATTCGCATTTTTGTGTTATTATTTAACGGTAAATTGCATAAAACTATACGACCTCTAGGTATTTATCAATTAAAAAATAATTTTTAAAAAATTGTACAATTCGATACACAATCTAATTAATTGTTGCAGATTGATACACTTAATCGAATTCCGGCAACAAACACAATTATGGGGCAGGCGGAGTGACACATCACACGCCAAAAAAAAATATCAATTTAAAAAAAAAGAAAAGTTAAAATAACATTTGAAAAATTTACTAACCCATGTCTCCTTCTACACTCAGGCAGTCAGGCTCCACTTGGTGGATCCCATAACAACATATAAGCAAGCCCATTATAATAATTTTAAAAAATAAAGCATAAACCAGTACTAATTTTATGAAAATTATTATACTTATTTTCATAAATTATACTCCCTCCGTCCCGTAGGAACTTGCACACGTTTTTTTAAGAAAAATGTGTTTTATATATAAAATAGTGGTATATGAGTAAATAGATGTATAAGTTTGTGAGTGTGCACATAAATGTCATAAATCAATATTTTTTTAAGTAGTGTACAAATTTATGTGGAACGTCTAAATAAGGAAAGTGTGCAGAGACCTGTGGGATAGAGGGATTATCATCATTCACCCCCTTACTAAACATGAAAAGTTTTTACAGCGAGACTAACTCCTCAAGTCTTTTTTGCGAGAAAATTGAAAAAGATAAATTTTTTGAATTAATTGGTCACTTTAATCCTTTTAAGTTATCCATATTTTAACATATGCTTAAAACTTTTGCAGTTTTGTCCTCAAATTTTCATTTTAAATGAAAATAAATTCAACTGAAAAGGGGTCGTCAAGACTCCGACGTCGTTTGAGGCAAATTCTTCAATTTCTGTAGTTAAATTCAAATTTGTTCAGGATGAACCCTAATTGAGGCATCCTGTTCAATTTTGTGATTGTAAATAAGGCATCTTTCAGCGAAGGTAATTGGCAATACACATTTCCCCCCCTTTAAAAATGTGGGGTTATCTCGCGTTCCCCTTTCAAATTTTCCATCTAATGTAGCAATATGCATATATGTTCAATTCCTTTTCTTCTTCTTCTTCTTTTTTTTTTCTGGGAATGCAGGCTTGTTCTGAAGGCTGGCCAGCCAAATTTCTGTAAATTTCAGTGATTTTGCTGTTTATATGCATCAATTGAGATTATCTCTTGAGATGGTCACCACTCAATTTCAGTTTGTCCTTTGAAATTGAATTTCCTTTTACATCTCATTGCTGAATAATCTGGATGGTAAAATATATGCACATTGTATTTGTTTAATACTACTTCATATGCTTATTTAGTTACTAATTTAACAATTTTATCAATTAATGTAAGTGATAAGTTCTTTCGAAATGCTGAGCTTCCTGATTTGATTATTTCTTTTTCTCACTTTGGACAATGCGTAGCCGAACTTAAGACATTTGGATGTGAAAGCTGAAAATAGCAGTAAACTAAGTGGAAAGAAGTCTCCAGATGCTTAGCTTTAGAGCTTCACCAGAAGATTGTGAGTATGCTATACTTTTGTGACATTTTAGAGACAAGAATAAGCACAATATTGAGGTTAATAGTGGTCTTGGTGTAGTAAACTTATTTGAGCATAATTGTTTAATTTCTATAGAGAAAAGAGAAGTTTGGCCCCTAAATAGGAATATTAATTGTTCGACCATAACTAAAATGGAAGTTAATGGACGAAAGTGGTTCCACTGTTTACTGATTCTCGTACGTAGGATGCTTTGGTTTTACCTGTTGATGGGAGTCAGTTTAAATGTGGAATATATACTGTTATGATATTGTAGATTCGACAATCATTTCTATGTGGCAGGTATGTCTTGTGGTTTGCGTTGGTTAAAAGCATGAATATATGAGTTACTAAATAATCAATCAGTGAGTAGGATGAAGAATCTCTTCTCCATTTTTTCAGATGATGTGAACTACATAAATTTGAACTAAAAGTTAGTCCATAGCAAGTGGTCAATTGGTTATCGATGGAGAAGTGTTTTTCTGCTTCTTTCTGTTAGTTGTAAGCAGCACACGTGACGCATTCAGTAGAGATGCATACAAGTAATGAGTTGTTTGTATTTGCTAGTTAATAGAAGAGGTTTCTTCAACTCTTTTAAGTTGGCCGAACCAATATTAATCTGCGCAACATGGTTTGAAAATTCTGTTGCTCTAAGATTAAGAAAGTGCTTTGAATATCTGTGTCTGCTGTTACAATAGCTAAAGTGCTGAACAGAACTTAAAAAGCATCTTGTCACAACTTAAGTTGTCAAATGTATGATGACATGATTGAGAATGGAATGAAGGTAAACACAAAATACCTTACATCTGCTAGAAACTAGGAAACAATGAATCCACACCGACCAAATTTTGAAGTTAAAAACCACAAATCTTCCCAAATTCACAAGTCCGGTTCTCTCTTGTTGAAATTCACCTCATCGGTGATGTACTGTGGAGATACCATATCTCGTCGTGTCCATGCCAGCTGAAACCTTCAACAGAACAAAAACCTTAGCTAGTAGTAGTACGTGATCTTTAAGTTACAAAGTCTTCTCTGTCTCATTGTTTCCTGAGCAGCTGTGTAGACGTCAGGTTCTGTTATGGATAGGATCTGATCCTCTTCGAACTGTCCTTTTGCTTGATTTGTTTGAATCAACTCTGTTTTCTGCTTTCCTGGCTGTATTCAGGCTGTTCACTTCAGCTGAATTGAGGATACGATTCTTCACCATAATTGGTCGATCCTTACTGGCCCGTCTGAGAGTGAGGTCTGTACTCCTCGTGCTATAGACTTCATGTGGTTGAAGTGCTAATAATCCTATACAGATTATTAGCATAAATGAGCTGTGGATGTATATAACCATGGTTGATTCAAGATTTTATGAGGTGAGAGAGAGTATGCTTTATAAGAGGATATAGAAGTCTGAGAGTGAAACCCTACTGCTTCTATGTTCCATCCTGCTCATAAAATTCTTATAGCATAAAGCAGGGAGGGTACAGAATCCACACAAGAGTTCCCGATTCACCTCAATCATCGATTTAGGTAAAAGAATCTCGGTAAAGTTGATCAGAACAACACCCTCAAGAAGCTAAGCATCTCTTTCATTTGTTTCCCCCTACTTTTCTATCATTTGCTCTGCTTTTGTCTTCTTCAACAAAGACCTATCCAGCCGCCTTGGACTCGTCTCTCGGTCATGCGCCATGTCATCCATCTCCACTTACGTGGCACATTGATCACATTCCCAATTTCTTGATTCGTACTGTTTTCTAATCTCGTGTTCTATTTTATAAACCCCGACTTACTCTTGAGGTTCGATCTTCAGATAAATTCCGTATACTTTCGTCACTTTTCCACGCTCCGTTTTTTAAGTTTCCAGTCATCCTTGCTTAGTTGTTAAGAAATAAAGTTTCCGAGTTAAATTATGAGCAGCCTACACAGAAGACCTTTAAGATGACATAAAAAGAAAGAATGAGAATGCAAAAGGTTCTCAAGAACAGAACCCTTTTCACTCAGCAAAACCAAATAATACCTTTATCCCATTTTAGATCTACTTTAGAATTCCAAATCTCTCATATGTATGTAGCAAATATACCACTCCCAATATCTTGTTTGATCAAATGAAATATATTTTGCATTTTTTGGCATCTTTTACTTTGCACTTAGTTTTTAACACTGATCAAATGCTAAAATCACATGCCATGCAAGTTGGACATTCCAAAGCACACCTTACTTTTAATATTTGAAGGAATAAGTGGTTATGGTCCAAACAACACATCCGGACAGAGAAAGATCAAATAAAATGAATTTATTCTGATCTTAATTGGTTAATAGTGATTAGTCTTCATGAAGGTACAACGTGTGAAACAGTCAAAGGATGAAAATATCGGTATCGACGGAAATATCGGTACCCTGAATTTATGGATATATCGGTGGAAATATCGATATCGGTAAAAAATAGAAAATTCACGGAAATTTCATTAAAATGATGGAAATTTAACATGAAATTTTAGACAATATTATTACTAGTCTTAATACATTAATTGAACTTAAAATCTCAATAAAATGAGAATCTTACAACAAACATATCAAGAAAACATACGTAAGACATATAAAACGATACAACAATTGTTCATAATTATTGAATATTACACAACTAATACCAAAATGATGTCCTATGAGCCTCAAATGTAAAAGAAGAAAGATCATCTTGGTCTAAGCAATAATGGTACCAAGTCATCAAATTAGAGAAATTCTTGAAGCAAATGACCCGAGAATTGAGAATTAAAAAAAATAAAAAATTCCCGAAATTTTCCGAAATTTTGACCTATAAATTACCGAAATTTCCACGATATTTCTCGATAATCTGCACATTTTGAATTACTCTGGACCGATATCGAAATTTCACCGAAATTTCCCGAAATTTTACCGAAATTTGACCGAAATTTTGGAAAAATAATCGTTCAAGTGAATTTCCATATCGGTACCTTCAAATTTCGGCGAAATTTCGGCGAAATTTCAATCCTTGTTTATGACAGTGAGTACACCTGCATTAGCAGATATGAGCATAGATTGGGGGGTGTTTTTGCATGGCTAATGGGGTACACGTGACATAAAAAAGTAGAATCCAATCTGCACTTGTGACCATACAACTTTCATCTTGTACCTCACTCTTTTACCACTTTATACTTGCATCTATCTATATTATTATGCCACAATAAAAACACTAATAATCCAATCGTATCAATCCTAATTATTATTGTTAAAAGTAGAGAAGATATTATATAGTATTACTCCCTCCATCCCAGACCAATTTCCACACTTTCCATTTTAGATTGTTCCAAACCAATTTGCACACTATTTAAAAGGGAAACATCGATTTGCGTGCACACTCACAAAATTTTTCACACATTTACTCATACATCACTACTTTATTTAAAAAATATATTTTTCTTAAACCGTGTGCCATCCCAGGGGTGCAAATACCCCTGGACGGAGGGAGTATATATTATTGGTAATAATATTTGTTTTTATAAATAGAGGTATTGGTTTTACAAGTAATAGTGGAAATGGTACACTGTTGTTGTCAAAAGTTGATGTTTAGGTTGTGCCGAAATTAATTTGGAATAAGTAAAATTAAATTCACTCTAATTACGCAGAATATTGTTAGTACGAATTACAAATTCATCCTCAAAGTGAACGCGAAAATGTACGTTTTTTTCTCACATTTTTTAACAGATGGGCTCCACCCAAACAAGACAAAATATCGTTGGAACAAATTTTATCGCAAAAATATTAATTATTTTTACGAAAGAGTAATTCATCAGTCTCAATTTTATTTTTTTGAAAATATTAATTATTTTTACTAAAGAGTAGCTCATCGGTCTCAATTTTATTTTTTCATTTACTATGCACCGCGTACAAACACCTCTAAATTGCGCCATATTTCACTTATAAGTTGCACACAAAAATATTATTTTTATCTTTTATTTATATTAATTAATACCACATTAATAGTTTTTTAATTAATTTAAATACCACAAATCAACTCCCAAATCAAAATTCATGAAAAGTGAAATGAAAAGATAAAATTAAAACAGAGAAAATATTAAGTCTGAAAAGTACGAATTGTTTTCACCCCTAAGATTTCCGTCCCAACTTATTTTTCCATAGGTGGCAGGGAACACATTTAAAAAAAATAAATATGATATGTGAATGTAAAATTAAATAATAAAATATTAAAAAATATATTTTATTAATTATTATAAATATAAATTAATTTTCTTTTTAAAGTGTGAAAAAAATTAGAATATCTCAAAAGGAAAAGTGTGAAAATTATCTTGGAATAGAAGGATACTCCATCTTTACATACTTTCCTTATTTAGATGTCACACACAAATTTGCACTACAACTAAAAAAAAAACATTGATTTGCATGCACACTCACAAATAAATACGCATATTTACCCATATGCCACAACTTTATATATAAAATACATTTTCCTTAAAAAAAATGTAACGTCCCGTAGGGTGCAAATTCCTACGGGACGGAAGGAGGGAGTATTAATTATTTTGCAAACCAATTTCAGCCCAAACAAATTTCACAATAAACAGACTCTTGAAATAAAGATGATTGAAGTATGATGACATAGGAACAGTTACATTTCCATTTCCAGGCATCATCAGAACCATACATCATAGGGGACACAAAAATTTCTCATTTCCCTCTCTCAATACATTCCATTTCCTTCCTAGCATCAACTTGTTTATACATGTGTGTCCTTATAGAAAAATGGGTTAGAAGGAAATACCATTGTCGACATTCTTGCAGATCGCCCAACAGCCAACATAACTGACTCTTGACTCTCTCTTTTTGCATCACTCAGATGAACACACAGGGACTGATTATACAAGTACTAAGTCGATCAACTAAATACAGTTATTTCGGCACTTGAACGAAGAAAAGATGTCTAACGGGTTGGCCTTGAGACGGACAACGCGACCAACACTCATACACATTTAACAGAACGAAATGAAAATTACTTATTATTTAAAGCGTGTCTCGTGCATGAATTGAAGTTAACCACAAAGGTTAGATGGCAATTAGTCATGCCTGTTCGAAGTGAGGGGTTGGCTGTGCGGCTACGAGGAGACCTCTGCTTTGTGCTGCTTGAACAACAATCGCAAACCGTGCAGCTGCCAGAGCCGCAGCTTCCTGTTAACAAATTTGGAAATGGTGAAATCCTGTTTCTAAGGAACACTTACAAGTTTGATTGATTGATATATTGGTAAAGAAACAGATTATTACCTGTCTTTGCCTGCGTCGTTGCAAGATACTGATGGCCCAGATCATGATGTAGCACGGCAAAAGAAAACCCACAGCTCGAAGCAAGAACAGCTACATCAGTAAAGAACTTATAAGTGACTCAGGGTAACAACATAAATGGTAATGATATGGTGCCCGCTGATGGGTTTTGTATAAACACTGTAGGTACAAGTAGTTTATGCTGATATTGGGCTCCATAAGAAACTCATTGTCGGGTTCATATCAAAATTGACAACATAAAACCACAATTTGTTAAAATATACTTACAGAGAAGAAAGTAGATGCATCATCGTCTGCATCTCCATCTCCATCATCAGTGATGGAAAGTGCATGCCTTAGTAGAAGAAGAGCCATCAACTATCAATCAACAAACATGTTATCATAAATTATGGCCTATTGTCCAACAATATTGTTTAAAGAAACTTTCAAAGTTCCCATATCAAATCGACTAAAGTTATTCAAATGATGGAAGAATTATTTGAAATTATGCTGTCTTAACAGTTTGATCCCAAACATGACGAACACAAAATTTCTGTGTGACTTACAATAAGAGCAGCCGATCGACAAAATGCAGTGCCACTGCTGTTTGTACCATTATAATCATCGTAATCAGCTTCAAACAGCTGGCGTTCAGCTTCAGCAATTGCCAGAAGCCGAGGATCGTGCATATCCAGTGGGGTCCCTGAAATTTGCCATACACCCCTGGAGAAAAATTTAAAAACAAAAAAGAAAACGGCCAAACTAGAATTAAAACATAATAATGTTTACGTTCCAAAATGAAAACTGAACACTTGTACTTCGAATTGTTACACACAACTGTTGTTTACAATTGAATTAAAGAAGATAATTTGCGGGTATATGCATGGTTCTAACATGCAAAAAGCAGTACGTACCCAATATCAATGCTAGTCTCATCGGACGGAGGTCTTGGAGGGGCTGTATAACCTGGTTGATATTGCTGCACATCAGGATGAAGAATGTGATATTATTCTAAAAGAGACTAATAAGATATATGCAAATTGACGTAAGTATTAAGGAACAATCACATACCTGATGGCAGATCTCACAAGTAATGTCTCCCTTCTCGTTGCACCAGTACTGGACACATTTGCGGTGAGCATACTGCATTCAGGCAGTATTAAGTCAAATTGTTACCCATGCTATCCGACAAAGAAGGACGAACTTAAAATTACAAGAGACCATCTCACAGTTAAGTACTGAATGAGAGAGAAGGCAATGAGTGGGAATAAGAGGCTTTATCCATAAAACGGTAAGAGAAGAGAAAATGTTACCCCATAAAAGGAGAGTACAAAGAACTTATACGTAGCAGTGTCACGGGATACCAAAATACTCTTAAGTTCTAGCTAAAATAACGAATTTAAAACATTTTTTCCATCCCAGTTTCATTTTTTAAATAGTTACTTTACTCTTCTAAAGGTAAATCAATGCCACGAATACAAAACAACGTTTGAGAAATGAGAAATTATTAGGGTACCAACATTACAATTTTCATATCACAAAAAGAAGGCGAAAAGACTCTAACCTGAATTTCACGAGGCCAAGAATCAATACCCTGATTTCATCCAATTACTACAAAAATGCATTTCAATTCATTTTGGAAATAAGAACCTAATGTTCTAACTCCACATAAAACTCCATTTTCAAGGACATATTTACGCATCACTATTAAAGTAACTCAAAATAGAGGAATGAAGTATATTCACCTTAAGACTCCCACTGCAAGCACAAGGTGACTCCAAATTTTTCAGAGAATCCTCCTCTTGGCAAATTCGGCATTCCCCCATCCCGATCAACGGCGCCTCCTCATCCACGTCCTCCTCGTTGTCCACCACCACCACCACCACCTTATCATCTTCAGGTACTGAAGATGATGAACCCACCAATTCGGGCTTCTTTCCAGTGGGCCCACATGCCACAGCTTGAGGAAGGGGTGGGTTAGGCCCTACCGCCTCAGGCCCCGGCAGCTGGTCCATATCCACCACCGCATCATTACCCATTTTACAAACTTTTATACAATTACCACAAGTATCCCTATACACAGAAATCAAATATCAATCTGATAAATAACCTCATTCACAAGGTCATTATCTATTGACCTAAGAATTGCAATCTAACAAATGATCCTTTCCTTATTTACAAAGCCGTGATTTCCCCCCCTGCAAATTTAATGAAGCCACCTCAAGAAAACCCACTTCAGGAAACACACGATAACTGTACAGGAACCTATTTATGAACAAATTTTCTACATACGCATAACCTAAAGTGCAATAATTACAGTGGGCAAATCGGAAAAAAGAAAATTAAAGAAAATCAACCGATCGCGCTGGAATATGCAGCGGGATCAGAGAATTTCTTTATAATAGGTGACCCAAATCGAAAGTCAATGAGCAATTAAAAATCAATGGACAAAAAACCACGAAAAAAGAAAGAAAAGAATAAGATGATATATCCAGAGGAATAAATACCTGTAGGTAGGATGAAGAAAGAAATGGAGACGAGAGTGAAAGAAATCGCGAACTTGTTGCCCAACCGAGAATTTTTTTGCAATATGTGAGATGAGATTTAATCAAAACAAATTTATAATTTTTCAACTTTGAAAGCTATCTTTTTAGCTAATGAAATTAAATACTACCAGCGACTTTTTCCCAAATTTTACTGCACTTTCAACCCCCCCTCTAAATTTAAAGTAGACGACTTTCAAAGATTTCCAAATTTATTTGGAGAGATATGTTTTGATGTCATGTGAGATGGAAAATATGATGTAATAAATTATTTTTAAAATATGAATTGTTTTTTATAACTGATAATTAGATAACAGAATGTGCATAAAAAATTGATTTGAGTAGGTTTCTTGTGCACCAGGTGTTCTGTGCAATTCAAGTATATTTTTAAAAAATTGTACAATTTATCACTGAAAAACTACACAAATTATCACTGAAAAGTTACATAATTAAAGATATACTTTTTAATAATAATATGTATGACTTTTCATTAGTATTTCGTGCAACTTTTTCAAAATAAACTTGAATTGTACGTGTACATGATGCATACCAGACTAAGGCCAAAAATAAATTTTAGCAACATCACAAGTTCTTATTTTCTCTAGTCCTAAAAGAAAAGCATGTTATGTGAATATTGTTTAGGATAATCAATTACACATATTTTTAAACATTTAATTTATTAATATCATGAGTAATAGATATTGCATATTTTTATCCGGCAAATTATGGAAATAAATGCTTATTTATTAACATTGCTATCGAGAACAATATTTTTGCTATTTTCATCTCAAAAAAATTTGTTGTATTTTTGGGGGAATCAATATTCTTTAAATATAATAAATAAAATGTGTAAGATAAATATTATGAGATTAAAATTTTGAGGATATAAAGTAAAAAGAATATTTTTATTTTAGATATATTTTTATATAAGTATTAGTATTTTATTAATATTATATAAATATTAGTATTTTATTAAAAGTTATTTATTAGTATTTTATTCATTTTGAGGTTATTTTTACTGTAATAAACTTAGGGGATGTTTATTTCAAATTTTTCAATGGTAATGGGAATGAAATTTCATTTTTCATTTTTACCCTTACATATGTTGAATGAGAGTTTATGTTCATGGTGGTTACATCATTAATGTTGTGTTCCAATTTTAAAAAAATTGACAAAAAAAAAATGATGTTGTTTGTGGTATGGAAATTAATTGAGGAAGATGTTTATAAGGTAAGATGAAGATAATCAAATGGGGGTGATGATTATCTTATTTAGAAGAAAAAAAAATGATATTTATATACATTATTTATTCTCATTACATATAATAATTACTATATATATATCTCATTCTCATTACCATCGAAGAATTTTTTTATCAAGCGCCTCTTAAATACCGATAAAAAAAAATTATGCATATAAATTAAGAAAAATGTTTAATTAAAATTAGGACGTCCCAATAATTAATATTAATGTGTTATTGACGAAAAAGAAACAAAAAAATATAAATTCTAAAATCAACTTATCATATGCTAACGAAGTTGTTAAATTCTTTTTCTTTTCCTTTTTTTTTTTTTTCCAATTTTACAAAATTTTGGTTAAAAATAGAATTAAGTTAAAGGTCATGGTTTTTATTTTCACATGTCAAAACATGTTGTTTATACATGTGACAACTGACAAGACTCAACCTATTTACCTAGCGTTTATTTTGGGAATTTGGATTTAGTACTTTCTATTTTATACGAATTTAAAATTTAAAATTTAAATTTTATATTTAATCTACACTTATAAATAACTCTAAAATACATTATACAAATATCTATAAATATTTAATAAAATTTAATATTAGTTTGACATAAAGGTAAATTCTCATCCTACTCAAATTTCAAAACATATAATATTGAGAAACAATTTAAAATAATCATTTTTATCTTCAAAAAAATTATTTTACTCACTTCAAATATTATTCCAACTTAAAAAAATATTATTCCACACCACCCATTCTATCTCACCCCACTCCACCCCACCATACTCTACCCTAATTATCAAATATTATATAATAATAAATAATGCAATGAAATTTTAAAACATATAATTTTAATAAATTAACTAATTATAATATTTTTATTATATATATATGATTATTTGTGTTTTTAATTTAGACTATTTTAATGTATAGTGCATATTAATGAATATTATAATATATAATTTAAATTTTAATGCAAATTAATAATATTATAGTTTATAAAAGTATATAAAAATACTTAATTTGTGATGTTTGGAAATATATCTATTAAAATTTAATTAACAGGAGTGCATTATCCTCATCAAAATTAAATCAAAAATTTAAATTTTCTACCGAATTATCTTCTTAAAATTTAATTATAAACATTAATTTTTATGAATCGTGTATCGAATCAGTGATTAATTAATAAATTTTTTCATACAAAAGTATCTCTCTCATTAATTTTTATGAATCGGCTATCGAATCAGTGATTAATTAATAAATTTTTTCATACAAAAGTATATCTCTCTCTCTTCATTTTTATTTATTTACCCGTTTATAAAGTCAAAACTACCCCCTATATGAGGGTAGTGTAGTTATGAGGATAAGGTGGGACCAACTCAAAGTTATTAACTCTTTTATACCCATTTTATAATGGTATATAGGTCTTATATTGTGAATGAGGTATAAAAGATTTTTTAAAGTAGATGGGGGTAAAATAAAAATTTAAAAGTTGAAAATGAGTATATATATTATGGTATTATCACTTTAATATTTGTACTTTACTTAAAATTTATAGATTCTAAAATTTTGACTTGTTCCGCACAATTAAATTCCAAAATAAATACAATTTTAGTGTCTTAATTGCACTTGAGATGCTAAAATCATAAAAAAAAAAAAAAGTTAAATATGCAATTGAGTTAAAATATTGTAACTTTTATTGCAATTAAGCCTAATTTGAATAATTACCAATACCCTTTAAAAACTAAAAGATATAATTTGATTGTTTGATAATACAAAAATAATTTATGTAAAAGAAATTGTTTTACAAAATATTGATTATTGTGCAAAGTTGGATCATATAATTTGTGTATAAAAGTGTCAATTATTTATTTATTAATTCAAATAGTGAAATTCTTTAGTTATTATAGGATTTTGATAATTTATCCTTCATTGTTTTGCCATTGGCTTTTTGTTGTCTAAAAGGTCAGAAGGGAGAATCCATATCCATTTGTTGTCAAGGATAGGAATACTTTGTTGATAAAATCATAAAAAGGCATTAATACGGAATCCAACAATACATAATATCTTGGTATAGTTTGATCATATGAATTTCTATAATAAATATTCTGATTTTTGGATTCCTGCAAGACTGCTGTTTAAAAAGGTTCGTTTACGTATTGGTTCAAAAAAATAATTATATTTATAAATTGATTCACAATTTTTGTATATAAGTATAATTTTTTTTTGCACAAAAGCATATTTTTTTTGCACAGAAATTTATTAATAATTTATGTCAATTTTGTAAAACATTTTGTAAGTTTCTCATTCAAAAACACCACTTACATGTCGGTTTAGTATCAATTCATTCACCATGCAAATATGCAATTTAAATATGGTTTTTAATAGTACTAATATTTTCTCTGAAAAGTACAAATAAAGAAACATCATCTTTTAAAGAAAACAATTACACATTTAAAAGAAATGATAAATATGGTTCAAAATGTACTTGAATTATATTGTGCAACAAATGAATTGTATCTTCACGTAGAATTATACAAATGAAGACATATTTAATTTATGTGTTTGTATTTGTACATATGGCATTTTACTAATTTCCTCTATTTTTCAATTTCTTTATAATCAATACAACAAACATATTTAGAGATTATAATTATTATAAATTTTATTGGTCTCACTTTTTTATATTTTTAATGCTTCTTGTCCTGACCAACTTTTGATATTTCAAAATTGTTTCACGATAGATTTAAATGAATTATTTCATATAAAATATACTCAAAAAATGAATCCACGGTTGTTGAATAAGATATTTATGTAAATAAATAAAATTAAGATATTGAGTTAATCTGTCCAATTACTTCTACTAAAAATATATAAATCACCATTCTAAAATATCCAAATAATAAAATTATATATTTATACTATTTTAATTTCTTAAATACCAAATAAATAAAATTTTTATAAATTACAAGAAAATAAAAAAATTATACAATTAACTATTAAAAAAATTAAATTTCAAGAGCATCTCATTTTACAATTTTTTCCCTTTTGGTAATATATATATATATATATATATATATTTGAGGCATCCGATTTTTATACAAATACTCATCCGGGCGAACCAGAGAACTAATAACCCAGTTAATTGTCCTATTCGATGACATATCCGATTTTAAAAATATTGGTTAGCCACAATCTTTTGAAATAATAAGCCTATGTATTAGGTCATCTCCAACAATTCGCATCACTCTATTGCAAAATTTGTGCTACTCTATCGTAAAATTCACACTATATTTAAATTCATCTCCATCAATTCGAGCTTCATTTTTTGCTTCAAATATTTTTAAACTTTTATTAAGATTAATTCATATAATTTTAAACTTAATAATTACATAATCTTTTTATTTTTATTTTGTACTATTAATTTCATATAATATAAATTATTTTAAAAAATTGAAAAATAATATATTAATTTATAGATTAAAAAATATAGAATAATATTTTTTCTGTGCCAACTTAATTTCAATAAGAAAAAATAAAATATATAAATATAAAATTAAATAATAAAATAAACAAAATATATTTTATTAATTTTTATGAATATTTATATCGGAGGATTTTTATTTTGCTCAGAGGAGGAAATAATACTCCAACCCAGCGCCGGCAACGACTTTGGAGATGCTCTAAGTTTTTTTCTTTTTTTCCTTTTTCCTTCATTAAATGAATCATTAATCACAAACCAATTTGGAGTTGGTTCCCATGGCCAGAGATATTTATAATTGGCGAAGTATTATATAAATCAGTTTTATATATAAACTATTCTATAATATATTCTCCCGTTCTTAATTAATTTGCACACTTTCTATTTTGAGTTGTCCCAAATCAATTTGCACATTACTTAAAAGGAAAATATCAATTTGCGTGCATACGTACAAAACTTTCCATACATTTACCCATATACCATTATTTTATTTAAAAAATACATTTTTCTTAAACCATGTGTCATCTCAAGGGTGCAAATACCCTTGGAACGGAGGGAGTGAAATTTATATTTATGAATTTATTTTTTTATCTTATTAAAAAGTGATTCATATCCAATACATATTCTTTATAATTAGGTACCTCGGATATAAAGAAAGAAGCCAACAAATTTCAATATTTAGTTAACTGGGGAAAAAACAGTTTTTTTTAGTACGTGCAATTTGTTGGGTTTAGCCCAAGTAATTATTATTTGTCGTTTTCTTGGTCGTGTTTCTTATTTTATATTTTGGCCTATATTTAGATTTTTCTTCCTTTTTTTCCCATACTCTATGCTGCTAGACCTGTCGAAACGGGTTGACGGCGGGCCAAAACCTACAAAAGCATGCCTTTTTGGCGAGTGGGACGAGGCGGACTGAAAATATAACAGACCGTAAAAACACCAACTTATTTAATGGCGAGTTGCGGGCTTCTGCGGGTCATTCCATTCTTTTTTTTGAAAAATATTTGAATTAATATTTCAACTAAATCCATTAAATAAAATAGTAACATAATAAATTTATCACTAAAATCTCTCCACGAGAATCATAAATCTCATAAAATAAAGTTTGTCAAATATAATATAAATCTCATAAATAAAGTTTACAAAATAAATCAATAATGTTAAGACATAAACTTAGCACAAGTCATAAAGTCTCTCAAAATATATCAATCATTACATTATAAAAATCATATTGGTAGCGACAATTAACTACGGAAGAGAGCTGAAGGACTACGGGAAGAGACACCACTGATTAACTACGACAGCGTCGATTTGAGACTTAGCTACTAGTTTTTTCTTTTCTGTGAGAGGAGTGAGATAATTTGTTATTTTGTTCGGAAGGAATTAAGAAAATAAATAATAAAATTTTAAATTTAAAAATTAATTAAAATATCATATAATATATATATAATAAATACATATTGGCGGGCGGGCTCGCCCCAGCCCGTGGTCCGCCCTGCCAAACCCGCGACCCCAATGGACCAACCGTCTAGGCTCGCTTCTATACGAGCTTATAAAGATTTAACACAATCCTCTGAGGCGGGCTGACCAACATGCCCAACCTATTTTGACAGCTCTAAATGCAGTTGTCTCATCTACATTATTTTGTTGAAATTTTGAGTTCTCATTTTGTCGAGCTTTAAATTATAATTTAAAAAAATAAAACTCTTTCTATTTATTTAAAATTAAGATGCAAATAATATTTTGGAGTAAATTTTATATGAAAATAAATTATGCTAAATTTATATGAAACTTTTTAAAATATTATATATTTTTTTAGGTGTGTAAAAAAATTTATAAGGAGTGTTAAAAGTTGGAGCCATTAAATTTTTTAATA
Source organism: Prunella vulgaris (assembly GCA_026898435.1). NCBI lineage: Eukaryota > Viridiplantae > Streptophyta > Magnoliopsida > Lamiales > Lamiaceae > Prunella > Prunella vulgaris. Next base: position 1,322,911 of record JAPKLY010000013.1, on the reverse strand, counting down.
AAATAAATTTTATTGAAAATTTTGACACTTCTAATTAAATATTTAATACTTTAAAATTATTTAATAACAAAATTTATAACTATTTTAATATAATTCTTTGCCATAATTTAATATTTAAAATAAAATAAATACGAGAAGATTATTTTGCCATTTATTTTCGCCGCTTACGATGAAGAACGCAAATTAAATAAGATAAATTTGATCAATTCATCGGTACATATTCCAGATCTTTCCACAAACTTCCAGTTACCACTCTCTACCTGTTTTTAAAAATCCTCTCCTTCCATGGCGTCTCATCCAACACTCATTCTCGACTCCCAGAAATTTTTTTCCAAGTTTTTCTGTTCGCTGCAAATTACAGATTCCAGATTATAATGGCCTCCGAAACAGGATCTTCGGATCAATTCCAATCAACCTTCATGCAACAAATTTTGAATTTAAGCAACGGTGGCATCCCACTCATTTTCCCTTTCATTTTTGGCTATAACCCTCTCAACCCACCTCAAGAAACGCAGGATCAATCAACTTCCGGCGAGTCACGCGACCGAGTCATCGTAATCAACCCGCTGACTCAAAGCATGGTTGTCATGGAAAGTAGCGCCGGATCACTAGGGTTAGAATCTTTATTTGGGGATGTGGTTTCCAGAAAGAGTGGCCCGCGATCTGCCTCAAAAGCTGCCATTGATGCGATGCCGAGTGTTGAAATCGCAAAAGGGGGAAACGATGATGATCACTGTGTTGTTTGCTTGGAGGAATGGGAGGCCGGTGAATCGGCGAAAGAAATGCCGTGTAAACACAGATTTCACGGGAATTGTATTGAGAAATGGCTGAAAATTAATGGGTCATGCCCTGTTTGTAGATTCCAAATGCCCGTGGATGAAGATGAAGATGCGAACAGAAAAACTCGGGAAGAGAATGGTGAAGAAGAGAGGAGAGGGATTTGGTTGACCTTTAATTTTGGCGGTAATCTGAGGAATCATCAAAATAGTTCTGACGGCAGTCGCGATTCTTCATCTGATCATCAATAAACATTCTTGTAAGGTGTTTCGTTTTTATTTTTTAGTTTAGGCTTTCCACCTTTAATTTAGGTAGGAAGCACAGCACAAGTGTAAAGCCAAGTTCTCTTATGATTCTTCATTGTCATTTAGGATTCAAAAGTTCAATGATTATCTTGTTTGATCAATATTATGTTCATATAAAATTGTTACTGTGATTGTTGTGAATTTGTTCTTGGATTTAATGTAAAGGTTTTGAGTTCAATATTTCTCACAAGTCACGTAAATGACAAGATTGAACACCAATGGGAACAGGGGATGTTAATTGTTTCTCTAGTTGCTAAGAATATTGATAATTAATGGGGTATATCATACATGAATCAGAAATACATTTTCTAGGCTAAAAGTTTCCTTCTCCCTTGCTGTTCAAATCTATCATATTTGGACCTAGATCGTAGTCATTCATGGATTTGCAGTTCAAGTCTATGTTCTCCATTAATGGAAACCTTCTACTATTGGATTTCACTGTGTTGTTACCTTGAGTCCTTGATCCATTCGTGTCGATTGCTTTCATTTCAACAAGTGAAAGCGCGATAAAATTTCTCTCGTCGTGATTCATGTATTCATTTGGTCGATTCTCATCCTTCCTCCAGGAGCTCTCAGTTGATGTTAGAGGACCATCTTGTGAAAACCCATGATTTCCTAACAGGTTGTTCCTTCCATCTTCCAAAATTGAGCTTTCATTCCGTGTCAATGCAGAGAATGATGAACCTGAGTCGACCATTGACACCAGCTGTGAAAGCTGAGCTTTCACACACTCTGCTTCAGTGGAGCGTGAGCCATATTCAGATAGGGTTTCTTGTGCTTTTTTCAACACTGACTGTACGTACTGCCCTTGAGCTCCTATGCTTTGCTGCAAGTGTGTTTGTACCTGATTTATCCATGGTAATCTTGATCATTTACATTGCTTTTATATTTGTATAGTATAGATGTGGATTAGTTTACCTCAATTTGTTCATGAAGTTTTCTCTGCACGTCCATCTGCATCTTCAAAGCCTGAGTCATCTGCAATCTTTAGATTGAAATGCAAATCATGTATTAGTCTGTCATTTATTTTGAATTTATTCAGAGATGCAGCTTAATTTATATAAGAACAATTACGCATTGATCTGCTCTTTTGCTCCATCGCAAAGCTTGCTGGTATTATGACTCCTCTGTTTTTCTGCATTGTCTCAACCGAAATATAGCATCATCATTCATTAGCTACAATAAGTTTTTGTCGGCAAACTATTGATCAAGAAAAACGTTGATGGAATGCAAAACACTATGGGCAAATGTTGCTTACCTTGTTGCCTATTTAGGAGGCGGGGTTGTGATTGCTGACTCCTTCCCATCCTAAACTTCTGCAGCAAAATACATTTACTATTTTCAAGAATTTGAGTCATGGTAAAGAAAAATGAAGTAAGAAAACTGATGAAACAATGAAATTGCCTGTAAATGGCTCTTGAGGTGGTACAGAGTGAGTCCATGAACGCCCATCACCCTCATCAACGATTTTGGCGTAGCCTCTGTTAACAAAAATGCAACTCTGAGTAGGCATTCAAATGTGTATTTGTGAGTGAGTGAGAGAGAGGGAGAGAAAAGAGGTTGTGTACTCAACTCTCTGCACCGCCGAGTAGGTGGACAGCATCGATGAATTGTTGATGGAGGTCTGAGGTCCACTTGAGTCTAGGTTTTGCTTCATTAGATAAAACCAAGCTCATTTCTTTAGTGTGAGGAGCCATTCATGTTTATTTTAGAGTAATAAGATATTTGGGACACCGGATGTATTGTTCTCTTTATAGTTGGGACGGTGTTTGGTCCCAAGATACCACTCCATATCAGGAAACAAATGTGGGGAGAATATATGCCGTTTCACATTTCTTACCAAACTTTCTTTCTTCTTATTTGGCTTGCAGGGTAGACAGAATCTAGAATGCTGCTTTACTAAATCACTCAAAGCTACACACCTCAGAAGAAGACAAATGAGTATAACGTGAGGTTCTCTTCTCTCTATCTCTCTCACTCACTCACACACACCACACAAGAAGCACGAGTGAGTAGCATGATGCATGAAGGGTGCAACTTTTCCAATTAATGATGAGACACAGTGGATGTTTCTTTTCCATAATTTCGTTTCCCATTCTCTCTGGGGATAAAAGGAACCAAAGAATCTAGGATACATTTTGGGAGAAGCAACTAGTCTTGTGACCACAAGAGTAAAATGCAGTCAAGTCATTGACAAGGAGCTGAAACTAATAGAGTATATAGATTTAGTACTATGAGATAGAACATATATGACAAAGACGTAGATCACTAGAACTATGTTATTTGCAAGAGAATCTCCTTTTACTGAAGGAAACATCCAAAAGATGAGCAGCATAATGTATATTGCTCTCTTTATCTAGCTTCCACACTAAAGGAATCCTCCAAAACGCAAAAAGGGGAGCACATAATTAGGAGACCAACGGAGGCCATCATATACTAAATGACAATGTTTTGTATGCATTAGGTGTACTATGCAATTCAAGCATATTTTTTAATACTATCGTGGTTGTCTTTATTGAAAAAGGCAAGCGAAAATAACTGTACTCTTAAGTGAAAATAAATACTTCATCCGTCCCTTAATGAATTATGTATTTATCAAGAAAGTCCGTTCCACTATAGATTGCTTATATTAGTATATGATTTTGCTTACACACAGAAGAAGTGACGAACATCAAAATCCTCGACGTACTCTTTATCAGCAGATCATTGATTAGTCATAATTCTTGATTCCTCAGGTTTGGGGCTAATTCTTGGATCTTAAACACAATTGTCAGAGGTTTATTTTCTCAAAAGCATTGACATGCATGCATTTACAGTCACAAAGAAGAAATGAGGAAGAAAAGATGAAGGAATGAAACAGCTTTCACTTTAACCGACAGCTGGCTGTACTTGAAGCTCCTCCTTTCTCTACTTTAATATATGTTCGACGAGTAAAGCAGATTCGTGGATAATGCTGGACCAGGACAACATATATACCTCTTTAGAACTTTGGTAATTAGACAATCAGTTATTATTAGAATTGTTATATTTTAATACGAGTCTTGCAATTAGTCACACAATGATATGTAGTTAAATAATTTTTGTTGTCATTAATCTATAATGGAAATTTTTTATTCGAGTGTCGGAATTGGAGAAAAAATGAATGAGAATAAGGGGTCGTTTGGTAAAATCGTAAATAATGGAAAGGGTATAGGAATAGAGAGAGTATGGAATGAAAGTCATAGTTCTCATAGTTGAATTATGGTTGATTCTTTAGGTTTTTGGAATCAAAGTCATATTAGAGTCATTTCAAACACACGCTATAACTTTGATTATCATTATTTACTTCCAAAATTCTCTAACCAAATACCCCCTAAATAAGGGGCGTTGAATCAAGTAACGACGAGCATAATATGTACCTGTTTTTAATCACAATTAAATAATGAGAATTTATTTTTATTTATTTTTAATTATCTCTAATCAACTTAAAAAGTAAGTACTTCTATAATTTTTTTTAGAAGTTGAAAACAGAGTCTATACGATCTCAGTATAGAAGTCATTTCTAGCGACTTGAATTATATCACTTAATCATGTATAATCATTGAAGTTTTCTTACAAGCTTGAAATGTTATGTTGTGAATTTATATATACTAGTCGATGTCTCTTTAGTTGCAACAACAATCATGTATCATGGATCGTGGCACTTTGGTTTTTGGACACCTTTAGTTTTGGTCCCAATTAGTGTGTAATAAGTAGGAGATTTTAATTAATCAGAGGAACATTTAATTAAAGATGCATGTGATGATGTAGTTACTGCAGTGACTTACACCTCACTTCCCCATTATTGTCTCTACTTTTTAATCTTAATTAATAATTAATCGTGGATAGTTTGTGCATATTTCATTGTGATGAATTGTCCTTTCTTTCAATGCTTTTAAATTTATTAAAACCTATTCCCATATCTTAGATTCTTTCTTCAAAAGGATTGCTTCACATGATTCATTATTGGTTTTCAGGGATTGCTTGGATTTGCCTGTAATAATATTATAACATCAGAGTAGACACTCATATAATACTCACCCCATTTGGAACAATAATGGTACTAATGCATATAATTAACCAACAATTATTCTGTTTTAAAATAATATTTTTTTTTATTAAGAAGTCACATTTATTTGTATGAATAGTACTTACAGCTAGATAATTGAATTTGTTACAATGCAAACAATCGTAACAATCATATATGCTCTCGCTGAAAATTTACGGTGAACACTTATACTTACATAAATATAATTATTTGGTGCAAATAATCATAACTTTTAGTAAAGATATCTATAATTGTTCAAAAAAAATTAATTGTACGATACTTCAAGCGCATATACAACCTTAGCATAATTAATATGACTAGCTATACAATGTGTGTATAATCTATTTTGTATAAAAAAAAAAAAATCGAGGGTCCAAAATGGTCGCCTCAAGGCCATCCTGTTAACATGGAGTCCAATGTTGAGTTTTCGATAAATGTCAGGGGGCGCTTGTTTTAAATTTTTCAATGGTAATGAGAATGAAATTTTATTTTTCTTCATTACTCTCATATATGTTGAATGAAAGTTTGTGTTAATGGTGGTTACATCATTAGTGTTGTTCTCCAATTTTGAAATAAGTTGACAAAAAATAAAGTTGTTGGTTGTGGTATGGGAGATTGATTGAGGAGGATGATTATAGGATGAGATGAGGGTAATCAAACGAGGGTAATGGTTACCTTATTTAGGAGGAAAATCAAGGTTGTGTACATCATTTGTTCTCATTACCTATTATAATTATTATACATTTATCCCCATTCTCATTACCATTGAAAAATTTCATTCCAAACGCTCCCTTAGTTGTTAGTAGTTAATTCACAAGTTCTTAAATACTCTAAGACAACATTATATCTCTCTTAATTCGTTTTTAAAAAAAAATCGAATTCTAATCACTCACTCAAGTGAGTAGCTCGTTAGTCAGGTGAACTAACTCACCTTGTTAAATTGCTTGTATTTTAAAAGTGCAATTCACGAAAAATAAAAATCTATGGGAATTATTGGTCGACACTTTTTTCATTTTTTTTTTTTTTTTGAGGGGTAAATGATACAATATTTGTTAAATTAGTTCATAAGCTACTAAATGAAAATAGCTTAAAATAGGATCAAACTTTCATACATGCGGTGATAGAGTACAACACACGAAGCGGTAGGTGCTACAAATTACAACTACTTAGTCTTTAAGTGGTGGATTCGGCGTATGACGATTATTTGCTCCCGATCCTGGATAGTCTCTGTTTATATCGAGATCCATTCTCTTCTTCCCAATTTCCATCTTTTCCTTCTCATAGTTTTTTTGAAGAGAAAAGAAAAAAAAGGAAAATTATATACTTATTTACGAAATTTTAGTGTTATATGCACCAAATGCACTGTGCAATACAAATGTATTTTAAAAAACTTATATAAGATACTACTGAAAAGTCACACACGTATTATTACTTCAAAATTTATTTTTAATGGTGTAACTTTTCAATAAAAATATATGTGATTTTTCAACAATAAACAATGTAACTCTTAAAAAATACACTTGAATTGCACGGTGCACTGAAGACTTGATCGGATGATAAAAAAAAAAATCTAGCTAGATGATAAAATAAAATTAAAAAAAATCTAGCTAGTTATAATAATTTGGAATTGGGGTAACTTGTTTACCTGATCAGATGTATCCTCTGGGGGAGTAGCTTCAAGTAGTAGGTGTCTACCCTCTGCAATATATGGTAAAAAAGATTAGATTTTAATTAATTAAATTGATCAAAAAAAGAAGAAATTCTTCTATATATAAAAAAGATAGGGTTTACTGGAGGATGGGAGATGGATGAAGGAAAGAAGCAAAGAGAGAGAGAAAAGTAGGTGAAGGGCTTTTCTTGCCATTTTATATAAGTTGATTTGATCGATGTGTTTGATGAGGCAAAACCTATTCCCTATTTATACATGAAATGTTGAGATACTCACAACACTATCACAAAAGGTATGTGTTGTTGGGAATTATTTAAGAATTGTTGAGAAACATCCTTTTATCTTGTTAGAAAAATTGGATATGGATCCTCGGCTGGACAATGAAACCAGCAAATCATGATGGGTATTAAAACGATAACGTATGATTAAACTATTTTTCTCTTTTTATATTTGATCAAGTTATGAGTTTTTTGCAATCGTGTTAATGAGCTAAAAAGAAGAAAAATATTTTAATAACACATTATTCTTTTAATTACCAGCACTATTTGCTGGTTTCATTGCCCAGCAGAGGATCAATTTCCAAAAAAAATTAAGTGAATGAATTAATTCTACATTTTTTTTTACGATAAGTATGGTTTTTTGAAGGAGACGGAACTCTTTTATAGTTAGATCTTAGCCTTGTCCAACGTCCTGAGCTTGACTCTGTCCCATGAGTTCAGAGTGTTAAAAAAAAATTAAAATGTTTCTTGAGCTCTCCTATCAATTTAAAATTTTGAATTCCAACTTTTTTTTTCTCTCTTACATGTTTAAAATTTCAAAAATTTAAATCTAAGAATTTCGAAGTTAGAACTGTATTAAGGATAGGTCTACAATAAAAAGGTTTGATAGTATAAAATTGATATCATTATACATGATTCGGATACTATATCATTTTATATTATAAAAAAAAAAAACAGCAATAGTATCATCAGTAAATATATTTAATGATAATAACATTCCACTGATTATCATAATGGATAAATTATGTATTATGAAATAAATTCACCCTAACTTATATGTTTAAAATTTAAATACAATTAAGTCGATTAAGACATATTCTCTTGGTAAAATAGTTAAGTTTGATAAAGGTGGCAAAGAATATATACATGTTATGGTGGGGAACCTAACGTTTACATTAATTTTGTCACATAAGATTAATGATATTAATTATGTGGGGCTAAATGATGGGGCATATTGCACTTCCAAAAATTAGATTAAGTCAATGCTTATATGCTAATATTTAATTAGATCCCACCCAAGAATTAAAGTGGAGACCAAAATCATGATATAATATATATATATCCAAAGATTAGGAGTACATATTACCATTATCAGTTCTGTTTCTATTACCACCATAGATTAGAAGTCAAGTCCTTTGATTTTTTTTATCGGACAAAACAAAATATTATTACCACTAAAAAAAAGGTAATAGTGATATCCAAAGGAGTTCAAACTTTACAACTTAACAATTTAAGATTATTTTTAGATTTGCTAACCAATCAGAGTAGAAAAATTCGAGCATCTCAAACCTTTAATAAAAAATCAACTCCAAAGTCTAACTTTAATTTCACTCATAGCCTTTTTCATTGAGAAAAAGATATTACTCCCTCCGTCCCATAGGTGTTTTCACCCCTGGGATGGCACAACTTTTAAGAAAAGTAGACTGTTGTGTAAAGTTATATTATTAAAATAATAAGATTAGTTGGATTGTGAGGATAAAGTTAAAGTACTAGTTTCCATTTATAGAGTGTGAAAACAATTGTGGAACGGACAAAAAAGGAAAGTGTGAAAATAATTATGGGACGGAGGGAGTACTAAAAATCATCGAATTCCTATATTTCCATAACACTCATATTATGGGTAGCCAAATGAATATTGTCACGGACCCATCTATATTTCAAGTCAAGTCCTTTGATAATTAATGATAATTAGCACTTAGCAATTAATGGTGACTACTCATGACTGTCATTTTCATTATAAGCTAAAGTCTAGTATATAAAGATAGTATCTTAATTTTACCTAAATCGGGCACAACTCGTTTCAGTAAAAAAATATTTAAATTTGTCGACTTTTGTTCAAAATCAAATTATATTTAAAGAGTCCACATGAGTCATGAGAGTCTTTTCTACAACAATATAAATAAATAAATACCTCTTATAAAATTGAACATAATTGACTTTTTACCAATTGCCTTATTTGGCGATTTGGTCTTTCAACCTCTCTGCAGTGACATGAATATTATTTAAAGGAAATTTTATAAAATAATTCACAAAATTTACACAAATTACAAATTGATTCTGTACAAAAAAAATTATATTTTTGTATACGAAAAAATTATACTTCTGTATAAAAATTGTGAACCAATTTATAAATATTAATTTTTTGAATCAATATCTAAGTGGCCCTATTTAAATAAAGTGATCATTTTTCAATATAATTGGGTTCAAATGGTCGACTTTTTGGGCCAAAAAATTAACGTTCTTGACTTTCAGCATTTGGATGAGCAATTACCAAAAATTAAACCCAGCCATAAAATTCGGTTCGATTTGATTTTTAGTATTGAAATTTATTTTTAATTAAAATTTCATTAATTTGATTTATATAGTTTGGTTCAGTTTTAACACTTAAAAACTGAATAAATTAAGTTAAATATTTAAAATATAAAAATATAATATATCATGACAATTGTTATTGTAATTCTTGATACTCACTACAAGTTTGAGTGGTTTTAATTTTGTATTTTGTAGTAATATGTATGGGCTGATATATATTTTTTGTTGAACTATTCTGGAATGTGTGATATACTTATTATAATTATAAATACATTTTTTTTTTAAAAAAATGTTATCATAATCGAATTAACTGAAATAGCGAAATCGAAAAATAATTCGGTTAAGTTATGTTTATGCAATTTAGTTCGAGATTTTGTTCAAATTGAGAGATACATCTACAATTAACAAAACATTTTATTATAGCACTATTTTTTTAATAGAAATTTAAAATCAAGACCCCTTAATAAATATATTACAATAATATATGAAATTTTATGTGAGCTCATCTCATGCATGGTATCGGATATTTTTATTTGTTTTGTAATATTTACTCTTGAAAAATATTACAATAATTTATATAAGTATCACATCCCATGCAACACACTGAAGCTGCTTTCACATGTAGCTTAGCTTAATTCTTTTTTTTTTTTTTTGACAGTAAATTTTTTAGTCAGTCCGTTTACAAATAGTAAAAATTATTTTTTCCATCCCATAATTATTTTCACACTTTTTTTTTTCATTCGTTCCACAATTATTTTCACACCATGTAAATGGAAACAATTACTTTAACTTTATTCTCATAATATTAACATATTTATACAAAATGTCATTATTTTTACATTCAATCTAATTAATTTTATTATTTTAATAATATAATTGTTGATGGATTTTGGTAAATGATGTGCTTATGGCTGTTAATCAACTTATAAATCCACCAAACAATAACAAGGATTAATGTGTTCTTGAGTTGTAAAGTAGAGTGAGAGTTAGAGAGAGAAAGTGTAATTGGATTATGAAACTTAAAGAGAGAAAATACACATAAGTGACTTATTTATAAGTATGCATGTAATGAGGTGGCACATTATGAGTCTACTTGGCTTTTGGTGCTGACAAGTGTCCTTGACACTTGTCCTTACTCACTACTATGCTTCCTTTACACTGCTTCGTCCTACTACATTACTACTTGCTACTTATACAACTAGTGTCCGTATTCCAGACCTGGGCGAGCTTCTCTGCGAGCTTCATTGCCTTGTGCAATTTCTATGTAATGTGGTGACGGACTTCAGCTGGGTCTTCTTTGAATGTAGGCGAGCTTATGGGCGAGCTACCCTATAAGTAGGCGAGCTCCATTGCGAGATTCTCTCTCTTGGACTTGGTCAGCCATTTGACCTTGTCGTAGGGAGTACAGGCGAGCTTCATTAGGTTGACATTTGGTCAATGCTGATGACGTGTCTTCTAAGCAGGTCGGCTACCTTATTAGCCTTGGCCAATTAATTCTGTAATTATTCTCGAGTAGTTCGCCGAACAATAATAATTTTACACATCACCCAACTTTTCTTAAAAAATGTGCCATCCCAAAGGTGAAAACACCTCTGGAACGGAGGGAATAATAAGCAAGCATCATATACGGATTAATGAACTAACCATTAAGCTTAACAATTAGCATTCTCTTTAAGATTTGATTAACTTAGGGCCGGGGTTGTACCTCTAAGTACAATACAAAAAGAGGCAACATCATATATGTAGTATATTAAGCCCATTGATCAAAGCTTGCACTTAGTCCAAATGTTTAATTAGTGCGTTTTTGTCGGCCAAAATTGAAAAGATAGTCTAGGAGATCTAGGGCGATGGTATATATTCAAGAATTGCGATCATTACCAATTTACTAATTTAATTATTTGCAACTTCAAAATTGATCAACTTCACAAGCATTACTTATATATATAATTAATTAATTAATTGAAATCTTTTTGTTGAAGTCTTAGATAAAGTTGTGGGGGATTAATTAGGTTAGGTTATTGCAATGAAAAGCCACGTGTCAAGGTGTCTCTTGGGGAAAGTAGATGGAAATGATACTTACAAATCTTTGTATGTGATCTTCACCTTGTCTTCTTCGAATGTTACTGCCTAGTGGCAACACAAATTAATCTTGTCCATATTTAATATTGTGTTTCAATATTTTAGTATTGTATGTCAATAGTGCCCGGCATATGTGTATATGGTATTACATCATCACAAATATAGTATCCATAGACAAAATTGGATTATTTTCAGTATTGGAGTGCTTTGCCCCTTTAAAAATGAGATGGAATTTCATTGATCAGTTAGAAAAAAAAATTGAAAATCAGTAGTGAAAAATATGTTTATTGACTTGAGGATACATGGGATGATCATGATGTCTTCATTTTTTTTAAATCATCAAATTAAACAATTAATTTTTTTTCTCACTAAACAATTAAAATTATTATCATATAATTGTGTCTGTCCAAACTGTTTAATATTTTTAACTGTTTTAAAAAATACTTAGCTTGCACGTTGTACTTTGTGCATAACATAGACTTAGATATTATTTGCAAACTCTTAAAAGTAAGAAGTATTGATTTTATTTTATTTTTTGGAAAAAAATAATTTTATATTATTTGCAATCACTAAATTAAGAACCTAAAATAACCGGGTGAGTTAGCTCACCTGACCACCGGGCTCCTCACTTGAGTGAGTGACCCGGGTTCGATTTCCTTGGGGAACAAATAGGAGGGAGATATAAGGTTGGTTTGAAGATATGAGTATGGAGACTTGGTGAACTAATCCACTAACAATTAACATTTACCGATAAATAAATAAAAAATTAAGAACCTAAAATCATTTTCCGAGGAGTGTGTAGAATCCTGCTTTTGGATTCTAAAAAATAATTCTTTTAAATGGAACCTATACATAATGAACAAAAATATACCCTTAAAAACCCTACACACTTTTAACTAAGTATTTTTATTTTTTGCAAACATCCTATTTTAAAAATATTACCATGTTTAAATTTAATATAAAAATTAATTAATATCACTTTTAATTTTTAAATAGAGTTTCAAAACATAAAGCATATTGCAATTTTACATCACTTTCCAGCGCAAATCTTTAGTTTTATTTACGCAAAAATAACTGACTTCCTCAATTTACTGCTAATTTCTAAATGAAATATAGGTATTAAATTTCATGGAAACTTCTTATGGCATTTATTAATACAAAACGAAACTTCGCAGCACTTAGGCATCTTTAAAGAGCCTTTCATTTTTCACACCGTTACAAAAAAGAGTTGACTCTTTCTCAGTAGCAAATTCCACACATAAAATTTCCTGGAAATTTTTCAAGAATTAAATTCCAAATTTCATTAATATTATATTAGCATTATTCACACCACACGACACGACCTGACACATTACTCTCAACAACTGCTAATATAAGCCAAAATTCCCTGTTATAAATACCATGATAAAATTGATGACCAAAATACATACAGCCAAACAGCCCCCAAGAAAAGAAGCTCATTGCATATTTTTCAGATGGAGTTGAGACTCGAAAATATCAGTATTTCAAATCTTGTAATTCTGGGGTCCAAATCTCTGATCAATGACACTGAGGGCTTCTTTCTGAGTGTCCATTTTGTCCTTCAATTTTTTGTAGAGTTCTTTTCAACTCTTTGGATGAAAAAGCAAACACCCAATACTTTTGGGCCACTTGGGAAACACCAAAAAAGTTCAGGGGATGAAAACAGAGAGCAAATTGCAGAGCTGAATTTGGTGATGAGTAGATTGGGAATGGTGGGACCGTTGGATGAGGGTGGGAGTGCTATTTTAAGTGAGGAGTATCTATTAGCATTGTTTGATGAGGAAGAGCCTAGTTTTGATGAAATTAAGGAAACTTTTGGGGTGTTTGATGTAAATAAAGATGGGTATATAGATGCTTCTGAGTTGCAAGGGGTTCTTTGTAAATTCGGGTTGAAGGAAGGGCAGTGTTTGGAAGAATGTAAAAGGATGATCCAATCCTGTGATGATAATGGAGATGGAGTGATTGATTATCATGAGTTTGTGAAATTAATGGAGAAATGCCTTTGTTGACTTCTCATGTTTTTGGAGAAGAAAATTTGGGTCGAAAATTTTCTAATCTCATTTCTTTTTCTTTTTTTTCAAAAAACATGTATACTAACATATGATAAAAAATATATTAAATATTGCTTGAAGTAAGTGAGTTATTACGCATTTGAAGCATTTATTTTTCGATATTAAATAATATTCCTTCCGTCCACTAAATATGTGCACTAATTGTATTTGTACGGGTTTAAAAAATAGATAAAGTAAAAGTATTGTAAGTGTATTGTGGGGTCCATTTATAAATAAAATAATTGATTGTTAGAATAATAACAAAGGTGACATTTTCAGAAAGAAAATATATATTTTTTATGGACAAAAAAAAAAGTATAAATTTAGTGAACAGATGGAGTATGCATTCATAATATTTATCAGTATTAACTTAAAAGTTCTTACTTTGAATGTGATTTTGGATTTAAGATCTCATGCCTTTGTATATGTTGATATGGCGAACTAACACTATCGACATGGGGCAATTACGCAAGGCTTAGCAGGTCGCCAGGGCCCATCCAGATCCATTGAAGTGTGGAGCTCGCCCATGCAGGGACGACTTAGCTACGTAGCTCGCCCAAAAGAGCTAACCTCTGTCATTACCGGAGCTCGCCTGGAGCTCGCCCCGTGTCCCCCTGTGGGCCTCACCGAATTCCACCACCATGTAGCATTCGTAAGCCATGCTAGGCATTGAAGCTCGCCCTGGAGCTCGCCGAGCCACTGAAACTCATCTCCGAGCTCGCCCATGAGCTCGCCTGTTAGCCTACTAGATCCTGATGGTTGTACTCTTTTTCCCTCCGTCCGGTTTATCCACAAGGGTGGTTTACGGCGAGGTTTTTAATGAGGCCCATCTAGTCTAAGGCATAGTAGTAGGACGAGGCACAACATAGGTAGCAGTGTAAGGGACCAGGACAAGGGTTACGGACCCTCGTCAACACCGGAAGCCATATAGGCTCGTAAGGTGCCGTCTCACACACACACACCTATAAATAAGACCTCTCTTGTACTATTCACAGAATGCACACAAATTCTGACAATTAATACTACTACTCTTGCAATATTTCTCTCTCTAAACTCTCTATTCTCCCTCCCCAAGAACATTAATTCAAAGATTATTGTTTGATAGGATTAATGTGTTGTAAAGCCACATAAACAAACATAGATTAGAAAATTCTATCAACAATTTGGCGCTAGAAGGAGGGTCCCGAACGAATCTGAAAAATTAAAGGGAAAAATTTCAAGAACAAAAAGTTAAGGTTTAGTTGAAGGTTTGAAGATTTGAAGGTGTTCTTGGTAAAACTCAAGAACACTTAAAGATACACATACATTTTCATCCCTTGGACAAAGAACCCAGATTTCTGGTCAAGAATCTGAATTTTTGGATTTCACAAAATCGGTCCTGAACAAGTTTTCAAACGCGCGAGTGCACACGAATAAACCGAACTTCGGATAATTCGTCACACGCGAGGCTAGACGAAAACTTGCACAGCTCCGCCTAAGCTGGACGATAACCATTCAGGCGACCTCCATCACTCCGGCGACCTCCCTCCACTTCGACGCCCTTCAGCGAGTTACCCCCTCCGAAACCCAAAAATGGCTAACACCCGAGCCGCCAAGGGACAGACCTCCGCAGCTGCGGGAAGGTCTAGAGGGGGCAATCAAAACCAGGCCGAGATGGAGACCTCACGCCAGGTGGTGGAGACATCACAACCACCTTCCCAGAAGAGCACCGCAGCTCCGTGACCTCAGCGAACTGCGGCGACCCAGGAAGACTTAGCCCCCGCTCTGAGGGACCTGGTCAGCAATCCTGACGAGCTCCAACGCACCATCGCGACCCTACAAAGGTTGCAGCAGCGACAGCAGGACGAGCTCGCCCTAGTACCTAGGCGAGCTCCAGCCGCCGAAACCAGGGAGCAGACCAGGCCCACCCAAGGCACCCAAACCAGGGGAGACTACAGTGTACTCCCCACCGAGCAGGAGGCGAGCTCGACACAAGCTCGCCAGCGCAGGGAGAGGACAGGTAAAGCCAAAATGGGGGAGGAGGGTCCCGCTCCTTACACTGGAAGGGAGTCGGCCTACACAGGGGCGTCTGACACCCACCAATCTCAAAGGAGGGAAGTCCTCCAAGGCCGTCTGGGCCCGAGATACGAGGAGAATGAGCGTACGGCGGCCCCAGCCGCGTCCCATGGGGACTCCGACCAACAGCCACGCAGATCAGCCCACGAAAGGCTGAGGAGGCCCGCCACTGACCGGTTAGGCCCCCACGGCGGACGCCAGTTCCAGCCCGCCACTGAGAGGTCACCCTAGAGTGAGGCACCTCGGGGACGTGCGTCCGCGAGACGCACGACCTTTGAGCACCCTCCGCCGGAGGTGACCAGAGATGACGAGCTGGCCTCACTGAAAAAGACCGTTGAAATGCTACAAGCACAGGTAGCAGCCAAGTCTGGCGGACCTGACGCCACGACTCTCCCCACCTCTCCATTGGCACCTGCCATCCTCCGCGCACCGGTCCAGAAGAAAATTCAATTCCCGGTGATGTCCGCATACGAAGGCGAGTCGGACCCAAAAGTCCACCTGGCCAAGTACGCGGATTTCATGATTTCGGTCGGCACCACCGACCCCACCCAGTGCCGGAACTTTCCGTTGACCCTAGGGGACCGAGCTCACCACTGGTTCTCTTCACTCGCCCCGGGGTCAATCTGCTCATTCGGCCAACTCTCACGGGAGTTCCTGGCCCACTTCTCTGGGTTCGGGTCCTACCTCACCCAGAAGCACCGGCTCGCCAACATCCATCAAGGCGAGGGCGAGACCGACCAGCAGTACCTGGAAAGGTTCGACAAAATTCTGCTTGAAGGCGAGCCGGTAAGCGAAGATACCAAGGTCGTCGCAGCGATGGCCGGACTCAAGAGGGGCACCGACCTCTGGAAGGAAATGCACCTCGCATGTCCCAACACTTATAGCGAATTCCGCCACAAGGCGGGGGTGTTTGTGGCTATGCAGGTGGCACTACTGAAAGAAGTTGGTGCCCACGAGGAAAAGAAGCCCTACGGGAAGAAGTCCGGGGGCACCTACAAAGCTCCCCGGAACTTAAAGGCCTTTGGCGAGGGAGACGAGCTCAAGGAAAAGCTCAACCAGGTCCTCACTGTCTCCGTCGACCATGTCTTTACTGCCGTCCAAGGCAAGGCCATGCTGGAGGAGCCAAGGCGGATCCGCCAGGACCGCACGAAGCTCAACCCCAGCAAATTCTGTGCCTACCATCAGGCCATCGGCCACTTCACCAGCGAGTGCCGAGACCTCCTCAAGCAACTCTGGAAATTTTACGAGGATGGGAAATTGGCCGAGTTCGTGAAGAAGGCCCCAGCTAAGAGACCGAGGTTCGAGATGAGGGCTACCTCCGATGACGAAGAGGAGGAAGCAGACCAACCTGGTCCCCATCACAGACGGAGGGCACCTCCCCAACCTCAGCAAAATATGGAGCCGACTCGGGAACTCTTGGTTCTTGAGGAGGAAATCGAAGCTGCAGGAGGTCTCCAGGATGGGGGATTCTCCATATCCAGGAGAAAGAGGAAGGCCGAAATCCAGGCCATAAATCAAGTCCAGGAAGGTAGCTCCGGCCCCAGGTCCGTCTCACAGCTCGCTGACGAGCTGACATTTTCTTCAGCGGACCTGGAGGGGGTACTGATGCCCCACAACGACTCGTTGGTGATAACCGCCGACATCATGAACGTCCGAGTTCACAGGCTACTTGTGGACACCGGCGCATTCACCAACATTCTCTTCAAATCCACCTTGGATGCCTTAGGTGATTTTGAGTCGTACCTGGAACCTAGCAATGCTAGGATAGTGGGGTTCGGAGAGGCTGTAACCGTCCCCCTAGGTAGTGTTAGGTTGAGCGTCCAACTTGTATCGGCTGAGGACCCCGAAAGGAGACTGACTAGGCTCATAGATTTCCTAGTTGTCGACCAGCAGTCCTCCTACAACGGGTTCCTTGGCCGCCCTTTTATTAATGAATTCAAGGGGGCGTGTTCGACCTACTACTACTGTTTGAAATTTCCAACTCCAAAGGGTGCCGGAACTATAAAAGGTGACCAGAAAAAGGCCCGAGAGTGTTTACTCCAAATCAAAGATGGCCGGGTCAAGAAGTCCATTACACAAGTCCACATCCTCGAAGAGGACGTACAGATCCCTGCAGACGAGCCAAACATCCTAGACATCATCTCGGTCGAAACTGAGATGATGGAGGTAGGCGATCTGGCAGAAATCAACCAAGGCGGTGGACCTGTGCAAGACACACAACCGACACCAATGGAGGGCGTAGAAGAAACCCAAGTGTTGAGACCTGCGCAGGGGTCGGTAACTGCGCAGGCTCAAGGTGGACGACCTGCGGGAGGTCAAGAACCAACGCCCATGGACGTTGACCCAACTCCCCAAGTCACCGCACCGTCCCAAGTTGACGGACCACCGGAGGTGTTCACAACCGACAAGCTCACCCAAGCTGAAAGCCAACCCGATGACCTCGAGCCGCGCATAGGCCACGAGCCTGCGCAGATGTCACAAGGGGAGTGGGACGAGCTCATCAACGACCCGAGGTGGAAATGTCAGAAGAGAAAAGCAACCCCCATGGAGGAGTTAACGGCACTCCCGGTGGACCCGGAAAGGGACTTAGAACTTTTCATCGGTTCTGAGTTACCTGAACCGTACCGATCGAGGATGGAGCTGTTCTTGATGTCCAATCTGGACATACTTGCCTGGTCCCACGAAGACATGACGGGGATCCCGTAGGAACATGCTTGCCACAAACTTAACATAGATCCGACGAGGAGACCCGTATGCCAAAAGCGAAGAAAATATGGACCAGACAAGTACGCAGCTCTAACAGTTGAGGTGGGGAAGTTGTTAGACAACAAGCTCATCAAGGAGGCTTTGTGTCCGCAGTGGGTCGCGAACCCCGTCCTAGTGAAGAAACACAACGGGACGTGGAGACTCTGCATTGACTTCACGGACCTGAACAAAGCATGCCCGAAGGACAACTTCCCACTACCTCACATTGACCAGCTGGTGGACAGCACTGCATGCCATGAGATGATGACATTCATGGATGCTTTTGCAGGATATCATCAGATAGCTCTACACCCGGAAGACCAGGAACACACGGCGTTCTACACCAACAAGAACATGTATTGCTGGGAAAGGATGTCGTTCGGACTCATCAACGCCGGAGCTACGTACCAGAGATTGGTGAACAAAATGTTTGACCAACACATCGGCGAATCTATGGAGGTGTACGTGGACGACATAGTTGTCAAGAGTTTGAGAAAGGAGGACCACCTGGACCACCTGAAACAGACCTTCGACATACTGCGACCCTACAACATGAAGTTGAACCCCAAAAAGACCAGCTTCGGCGTACACTCTGGGAAGTTCCTGGGGCACCTAGTTAGCCAGCGGGGAATTGAGGTCAACCCGACACAGGTTCAATGCATAATCGAGATGGGGATACCCGACTCCATCCAAAAAATTCAAAGACTAACGGGTGCATGGCAGCCCTGAACAGATTCATCTCCAGGTCCGGCGACAGAAATCGTCCATTTTTCGAGGCAATTAAAGCAAACACACGGAGGTACAAAGAGGCGGCCAAGGCCAACAAGCTCCACCTCAAAAACCACTTCGTCTGGACAAATGAATGCCAACGAGCCTTTGAAGATATCAAAACATACCTGGCGGATACACAGGTTCTGTCAAAGCCAATACCTGGAGAGAAGCTGTATCTGTACCTAGCCGCGTCAGAGGTGGCTATCAGCTCCGTCCTGGTCCGAGAAGAGGCGAAAACACACCTCCCAGTGTACTACGTGAGCCAAGTCTTACATGAAGCTGAGCTGCGGTACACCCCAACAGAGAAGCTGGCTTATGCACTGATGATGAGTGTTAGAAAATTGAGGCCTTACTTCTTTGACCATCCAGTAGAGGTGCTGACAACGTTCCCACTGCGTCAAATACTACAGCGCCCATACACTGCCGGACGCCTGCTGAAATGGTCACTGGAGATCAGCCAATACGGTATAACCTACGCACCCCGAACAGCGATCAAGGGACAAGCACTGGCCGACTTCATCATCGAGCTAACTTTCCCACAAGATCCGACGAGGGGGCGTATAGCTCCGTGGCATCTCTACGTGGACGGATCATCAACTAGCATGGCAGCAGGCGTCGGCGTGGTCCTGATCAGCCCCGATAGACAAGTCTTCACCTCCGCAAGTCGGTTCGACTTTCGAGCAACCAACAATGAGGCGGAGTATGAAGCGTTGATAGCAGGACTTAGGCTATCATTAGCTGTGGGGGCAACCAATCTTCAAGTTTTCGGAGATTCCCAGCTAATAATATCCCAAGTCCGGGGGGAATTCGAAGCAAAAGACCAGCAGATGATGACCTATCAGAAGATTGCCGCGCATCTGATCTCGATGTTTACACAGGTTTACATCAATCAAATACCGCGGCTAGAAAACACACAGGCAGATGCTCTAGCCCGGCTAGCTACTAGCAACGGCGAAGCCGAATTCATGGAGGTTGTGATCACCACACTGAAAAACCCCTCGACGTCCGATTACAAGATAAATCAGACCTCGAGTGGGGGGCAAGAGGATAGCGAAGATGGTGAAGATTGGTGCACTCCAATCCGAAAATACTTAGCAGACGGAACAACCCCCGTAGACGCCTGGGAAGCTAGCCGGTTAGTAAAGCAAGCTGCCAGATATACGCTGCTGGATGGCCAACTCTATAAATGTGGATTCTCTCTACCCCTACTCAAATGCCTAACTAGGAAGCAGGGGTCCGAAGTGTTAGAAGAAATTCACGAAGGGATTTGTGGGAGTCAGGCTGGGGGGCAAGCATTGGCATACAAGACGATCAGGCAGGGCTACTACTGGCCCACTCTTCGCAAAGATGCCATCAACTTCGCTCGAAGGTGCCGAAAGTGCCAACTTTTCGCACCTAACATCCACTCCCCAGCCAACCAGCTGAAGTCGGTGTTCAGCCCATGGCCTTTTGCGAAATGGGGAATCGACTTGATCGGCCCATTTCCACCTGGTAGAGGCGGTGTAAAGTTTGCTGTCGTAGTAGTAGACTACTACACTAAGTGGGCTGAGGCCGAAGCTCTCACAACCATAACCCAAGAAAGGATGATCGGCTTCATTTGGAAAAACCTGATCTGCAGGTTTGGACTCCCGCAGTCGGTCATCACTGATAACGGAAGGCAGTTCGACGGACAGAAGTTGAGGGACTTCTGCAGTTCATGGAACATCAAGAAACACTACTCAACTCCGTATCACCCCCAGTCGAACGGCCAAGTCGAGGCGGTAAACAAGATCTTGAAACACATATTAAAGCTCCGCCTCGAGGAAAAGAAAGGAAGCTGGGCAGATGCACTCCCGGAGGTCCTATGGTCTTACAGAACTTCCTATAGGGCCAGTATCGAGGAGACCCCGTTTGCCCTAGCCTTCGGGACTGAAGCCGTAGTCCCGGTAGAAGTCCAGAACAAGACTTGGAAGGTGGTGGGATATGATGAAGAAAAGAATGATGAAGCCTTGGCAGTAGAAAAAGATCTGATCGAAGAGACCAGAGCTTCATCAGAAATGAAAAACGCCACCTACAAGCGCAGAGCGGAAAAATATTACAACTCTCAGGTCCGAGACCGAAAGTTCAAGGTCGGGGACCTGGTGTTGAAAAAGAAATTGATGGCCCCACCAGGTGTATTCGGTTCAAATTGGGAAGGACCATTCCGGGTCACTGCAGCCTGGCCGAACGATACCTATGATCTAGAAGACGCAGAAGGCAAAGCTTCGTCATACACCTGGAGCTCGGCACATCTAAAAAAGTTCTACCAATAGATAGAATTCTGTAATAGACTAGTCGGAGGTTGCCATCAAAAATGTAGATGGCAACCGATGTAAATTACGTAGCTATAAAAAGTCAGAGAAATTCAGAAAATTCAGAAAAATTCCCAAGTGTTTAGACCTGTGCAGCTCTCCAACCAGACGAGCTGCGCCAGGTCGCCCACTACACCAGGCCCAGCTCGCCAAACCCAGCTCGCCCATGTGCTAAAAAATCCACGGTGCGCAAGGACCAAGGTCCCAAGCGTTGTAATTGAATAGCTCGAAGGCAAAGGCCAAAGTGCCCAAGGTCGCGAAGGTACCCTTCTTAAAGGGTTGCTAAGCACCTACTGCCACAAGTTAGAAAAATTTGCGAAAAAGACAAAAACGTCTAAGGCAAGGTTCATGAAACCCAATGGCCCAACGTGAATCAATCGAAGTGCAGTTCGCTGCCCTAAGTGGTCTAAGACGGACGATTCGTGGCCTTAAGTGGCGTAAGACGAAGAATACGCACTCTCAAAATAGAGGTACAATTCGTAGTCGTAAGTGACGTAAAACGAACGATTCGCTTCTCAAAGTAGAATAAGACGAACAATTATGTACCAGGAAAATAAACAAGAACGAGCTATTTTAAGAAATTATAACGTAAAAGCGCAAAAACATAAATGAAAAAAGTTGGACAAAAAATGCTCGACTTATATTCAAAAGGATACTTAAGAGATTTTCAAGCCAAAAATACACTTGAAAAAATCCTAAGTATGAGTAGTGGTGCTGGCCACAAAGGCCGACTAGCTAGCCGTCTTTGAATTACAAAAAGCTCCTTCTGGGCGAGCTGCACGTGCCCGGCGAGCTAAATCTACTTGGACAAAAAGTAAAGACTACAAAAATGAAGCTCCTTCTGGGCGAGCTCCACAACCCTACGACCTGCTACAACTTGGAAAATAAAAGCTAATCTAGGAAAGCAGGAAAAAGCCTAAGTCCCGGGGGCGTCAGCAGGAGCGGTGACGACCTCAATCGGGGCAGCGGCAACCTCAGCGGGAACGGGAGCGACCTGGGCACTGGGAAGGGCGAGTTCGGTCTCTGAAGTGATATTACCAATCAGTGCGCTGGCGTCGAACTCACCCAAGTTTAGCACGGCATCCCCACAGGCCTCCTGCAGTTGCTCGATAGTGAGAGGGACATGCTCCTCCCCGCCGGCGACCTCCCCCTCAGCAATGTCCAACTCCGGCACCTCGACTGTTTTGATAATTCTAAAACGGTCCGGCACAAAGTCGAGAGGTATGCCGAGCTTAGGTAGGTCGCCGATATCTAGCTCGGCGCCATCAGGAAAGGGAACCCGGTCCAAGCAGGCCTTGAAATCGCCCACCACTGCCTCCACCTCGTCATCCTTGTGAGCCCGCGCCCACCAGAGAGACCGTAAAACTTCAGCGTAACATTGGACGCATCCTTTGTCAGAGGCCTCGGCCTTCACGGCCGCCAGGTCCGGCGAGGAGAAGGCAGCATTACGTAGCTCGGCGATCTCATTAGCTTTCGCCTCCAACTCGCCCCTCAACCTCTCGCACTCGCGTTGGAGCTCTTCACCAAACTCCGCTGCAGTGCGAGGTCTTTCTTTGTGATCCCGTGGCTGCCGACCTCCTGGGCGAGCTGGGTGGCGAGCTCCTCTTCCTTAGCCCTTATCCTAGCCTCGGTCTCCTCCTCGAGCAGGGCGAGCCGACGTTGGACGGCCTCGAGCTGCTGAAGGGTGCTTTGCTCAGCGGCCAGCGATGCCTCAGCCCGTTCCTCGGCGAGCTGCGCCTGTTTCTTCGCTTTGTCAGCGGAGTCCGCCAGCGCCAGCATCCGTTTATTCCTTTCGGAGCGACCCCCCTCCAACTCGGCAACCTGCTCGAGGGCCTTTTGATTGGCGAGCACAAATCTACTCGCATAGTGGCCCGAGAGAAGGAGGTTCTCCCTCAGGTCCTGACTGTTAATGCCCGCCACCAACAGAGTCGTCCAATGCCTAGGCATCTCGCTCACAGCGTCCCGGGCTACGCCCGGAGGGAGATTCCGCATCGAAGTGAGGGAGCGAGATCGCTCAAAGGCATGCAGAGCCTCGTGGCGGTTAGGGAAGGTGATTGGGGCATAACTGCAAGATTAAAACAGATGAAAACTGTTAGAAAAATAAAGGATTGAAAAGCAATGAGGGTCAGTTGGGCGAGCTACTTACTGAGCTCGGTCAGGATCCCAGCCGAGTAACGTGTCGTCGACGGTTTGCACCCCGAACGGAGAAGGCGAAGGGGGCGAACTGCAAAAGGAAAGGAAATTAGAATTAGTATATCTAATTCAACCCACGCACGCCGAAATAAGCGACCTACTGCTGGCTTCCCCATATCCCCCTGGGGTGGGAATACGGTCACCCCATCCGTGATACGTGTTAGAGGCCCGCCAATCTCCACCGATGAAGAAAAACTGCTTCTTCCATTCACGGACTTTATAGGGCAATTTCCCAAGAAATTTCTCCCCTGGACGAGCTTTCAGGTAATAATACCCCGCGCCGTCCTGCGCCCGCTTGGTCACGGCGAAGAGCTCGCCCAGGTCCGCCGAGGTTGTCGCGTTCTCATAACCCTCCAACCCAAAAACAGACAGGGCGGCGAGGAGGTTGCTCCATGCATTCGGAGTGAGCTGGGTGATGGCCAGATTATTGTCAGCAAGGTATTGGCCGAGTATCGGGTGCAGCGGTAAAGTAAGCCCGGCCCTCAGGACATCCACGTTCAAGGCAGTCATCCCCTCGGGAGGTGCGTCGGCCCGCTCATCCTTCATCGGGGCATATATAAGAATATCCAGTGGGATGCGATACTCCCTACGTATGATAGGCAGGTCGCACTCATCGATCAGGCTCTCCACCTCGCCAGCCTTATACTCAGAAGGGACTTCTTCCAGGTGGGCGGGGTCAGCTCGAGGTACCCGATTTGGACAAGGGAAGCTCGCCGTGTACTCGGCGACATACTCGTTCCAATCAAATGGATGAGCCACCTGGGCGGGGACCTGGTACTCAACCAACTGAGGTTCGGGAAAACCAATACGGCGAAACCATTCGAGCGTGACCTCCTCCAGCTCGCCACCCTCCTCACCGACCTCGGCCGCGCCCTCCTCAACCTCCTCGGGTCCTTCGTTGCCGCTGGCAACTCTTTCCTCCTGGGCGACCTCGCCACCTTCCTCCCATACCTCGCGGCATACAGAACTGGAGGCTCCTTCCTCCGCATTGGGATGGATTTCACTGGGCAGCTCGCTGCGCAGCTCGCCGGAGACTCGGCGAGCTACCGAGGTCGCCTCAGAGCTAGAGCCAATCTCCACATACGAAACCCGAGGTGGCTCATCCGCAGTTATGGGCAATTTATCAGGATTCCGGTCCGACATAGTTCTACTCGAAGAGCGCGTCAACATGGTCTCAGAAGAGTTCAAAAGTCTCAAAGTCCGGTAATCCAAGAGTCAGGGACATGTAAGAGTTCCTCGGTACAATCCACGGTCCAAAAATCCCGTAATCCCGAAGAAACAACAGAAAAATCAAGCAAAAGAGGGAAGAAAAAGGAAAAAGAAATCGAATCCTACCTTGGAGAACCTTCGAAAATCCGTCGAACACGAGAAAAAATCGGTCGCCGGGAAAGCTCTGGAATTCGAAATGCAAAAAGTGAAGAAATGAATCTACCTCACCCTATTTATAGATGTCGGGGCGAGGTGCAATATTCACGAAACACAAGGGCCTATCTGCAAAAAATTTAAAAGATGACATTATTGTAGGCGGGAACCGAGGTCTCAAAAGGCGTGCATGACCCCTGGATTCCCGCATCACGTCTGCCAGAAGCAACCGCTTGGATCGAGCTCGCCTGTCAACCCAATCATCACGCATAGGTAGTTCGCCGAGTTTTAAGTTTTCCAGCTTGCTTGCACATTTGACAAGGTCATAATGCATGCGAGCTGGGGGGCAAAGCGAACTAACACTATCGACATGGGGCAATTACGCAAGGCTTAGCAGGTCGCCAGGGCCCATCCAAATCCATTGAAGTGTGGAACTCGCCCATGCAGGGACGACTTAGCTACGTAGCTCGCCCAAAAGAGCTAACCTCTGTCATTACCGGAGCTCGCCTGGAGCTCGCCCCGTGTCCCCCTGTGGGCCTCACCGAGTTCCACCACCATGTAGCATTCGTAAGCCATGCTAGGCATTGAAGCTCGCCCTGGAGCTCGCCGAGCCACTGAAACTCATCTCCGAGCTCGCCCATGATCTCGCCTGTTAGCCTACTAGATCCTGATGGTTGTACTCTTTTTCCCTCCGTCCGATTTATCCACAAGGGTGGTTTACGGCGAGGTTTTTAATGAGGCCCATCTAGTCTAAGGCATAGTAGTAGAACGAGGCACAACATAAGTAGCAGTGTAAAGGACCAGGACGAGGGTTACGGACCCTCGTCAACACCGGAAGCCATATAGGCTCGTAAGGTGCCGTCTCACACCCACACACCTATAAATAAGACCTCTTTTGTACTATTCACAGAATGCACACAAATTCTGACAATTAATACTACTACTCTTGCAATATTTCTCTCTCTAAACTCTCTATTCTCCCTCCCCAAGAACATTAATTCAAAGATTATTGTTTGATAGGATTAATGTGTTGTAAAGCCACATAAACAAATATAGATTAGAAAATTCTATCAACAGTATATATTTTATGCATGATGATATATTTCTGGATCTCTTCTCAGGGCTCATTTGGTTCGTAAGATAAAAGTATTTATTCGTAAAAAACATGCATGTTTTTTATGGATATATATTTTTATCTTACGAACCAAATGAACCCTCAATGTGTTATAGCTCATATTTTTATAGGGCTGCAAACTAAGCGTCTAAAATGTAAAATCTAAGTCACAAACTATTAGTTTAAGTTGAGACTAAATTTATTATATATTTAACGCTCTTATTTTGCCTTGTCTTGTCTCGTCTTATAAAGATTATATTATTTTGATTTTTTCTTTGATGTTAACTTATGATCTTATTCACTTTATAACTATTGCTCTTGTTTTGTCTCATAAAGGCGATATTACTTACGATATCTTCTTTAATGTCGATCCATGATTTAAGTTGGATCGAGAATGTCTTGGATGAGGTTTAGAGGCCTCGGACGAGGTCGAGCGGGTCTCTATGAAATCAAGTACATCTCAGAGGTCTAGCAGGTTCAGAGATTAGTCGAAGTTGAGCAGGTGTCTAACGAGGTCAATGATATCGAAGAACAGATCTCAACAAAGTCAAGTAGGTCTCCATCTAAGTTGAGAAGGTCCACTCTTTAAAATATGGCTACTCACAATTGCTGAGTAAATCTCTTTGCAGGGAGGCCTCATCCGTGTGGTGACCTCTGGAACCTAGGGATAGTTAATGCCACAACAAAATGATATACCCCATTCATCTCAAAAGACTTTGCGGTGTTTTTTGGGTCACAATTTAAGAAAAAAATATTATAAGTATATTTTTATGAATATCATGTGTATTGAAATAGGAGTTTACTAAATAATTTTTACTTTTATACATATAAATTTTTTGTGGAACAGATCAAAATAAAAAATATGCAATATTTTTTGGGACGAATGAATTACTTATATTTCATTTATTTGTGTATGCATAACCACCAAAATTTCTTTAAGTTGGGGGCATTACATACATGGAGTAAAAATCCAAGTGGGCCAAATTTGAGAGTCCCTTCTTGGGCCAAACATAAAAAGAGGATATATTTAATGGGTCGAAACCCAAAAAAAAAACTCTCAATGGGCTCTTGTTCGAATTAATATGAATCGAAATCATACTTGCATCAAAATTCAATTGATTTTTAATTTTTATTACATGCTTCGATCACAGCAAGCGTGCAGTTTATTGTTGGGTGGTAGTTGTCATCCCATTTGGATAGCATGAACATACCAACAACAAGATTCTGCTGACTCATCAATTATTAAATCAGTTGTGCTCTTATTTAATGACAAAAAATTATTTTATCATAAAACATACATGCCCACACATGTGTATACAGGTTATTTGTGCCTGGTTTTTGCAGGCCCATGAGAAAAGGATTTCCAAATTTTGACACCATAATTCTGTCGTTTCATACTTTTCTCCTACCTCAAAATCACGATTCTCACGTTTAAACAATACTGATAATACTATATCATATGTCCAATTTATCTCTCAGCTGCAAACTCTAAATAAAAAGTAAAAGTATTTATCAATATTATTTTTAAAAATTATTTAAAACATATTTTCAACTATAATTTTAAGTATTTATTATCACTTTTGGGATCTGTTTTCAATTACTACTAAATAGTTAGAATCGTTTATTTTTAAAAAATTAAATCTTACCTACTTTTAAAAAAAATATTTCTACACTTTTAATAAAAATTGAAAATAACTACTTGGTCAAACAACAATTTTTATCTTTTAGTTTTCACTTGAGCAATTCTACGCATTCCAAAAATAATAATAATACTCAATATTCTTTTTAGAATTTTTTGTTTTACAAACATATTTTTCTTATCATTTTTAAGATCACTTAAATTTAAAACAATCCTTATTTTTTTTTTAAGGCGATTCTCTACCTCAACAAATGTTTACCATGACTTTTAATTTTCGTGCAAAAAGTAAAGAAAATATTTAAAAGAGAAGAGAGTAAAAAAGAAATTCTTTAGGATGTGACCTAGCTTAGCTACTATCATATGAGAAACAGCCAGGCTGTGCAGGCTCTAATAGTGGTATAAAACAGCTAAAATTTACTCTATCCGTCCCATAAATATTTTCCCACTTTTCTTTTCTGTTCGTCCCACAATTGTTTTCATACTCTATAAATAAAAATTATTATTTTAACTTTATCCTCACAATCCAACTAATTTCATTATTTTAATAATATAACTTTACACAATACTCTTATTTTCATAAAAATTATATCATCCCAAAGGTGAAAACACCTCTGGAACGGAGGAAGTAAATTCTAACATATTATTTTATATAATAATACAAACAAGGAAAGTAGCAAAAATAATTTTTACTACAGTCACACCAGTTTTCTAGTAAAGGGTTGTGGTCCAAAATAACAACTTATACTTGCACACTTTTGGTATCACATTAATTAGTAACGCCATTCCATTCACAAACACGTTTTATTTAGTTTAAAATTTAATTATACCCGACATTCATTCTCGACTCAAATTTAATAATATTAATTAAAGAAAAAAAAACAGATATGACATGACAAGACACACACACATATATATATATATATACACACGTATGCCACGTTTTCAAACATTGAGGAGCAATGAAATTGCATTGCATTAATTAAGAATAAAAAGTAGGGATTTAATTAATTAATTAATTAATTAGCAGAATAAAATAGCGGTGTGGGATTAGCAAAATGAGATTGGAACTAATCACAAAGCCCCAACGCCAAGAAAGTCTATAAAAGGGGGTTCTTGCGAAGCGGGTGTTTCTTCCTGGGGCGGGTAATGATAGCGCGACAGGGCGTTCACCATCAGTGACGGGTAATGCTGATTCACATAATTACAATTTGATACATCCCAACTGCTGCTACTGCCGCCCTGGTTCAAAATACTCATCATTTCACCGCCATACGAACTCCCTGCTTTCCAAAATTACAAAAATAAACAAAAATTAAAAAATTATAATGAAAAATATTATAAAATATATCCCCCTGTTCACGTGCACATTTTATTAAATAAAAGATAACTTATAAAATTATATTATTAAAATAATAAAATTAAGTGTAGAGACAATAATATTTTTTCCGTCACGAACCAAGGAAAAATAAATTATACGAGTGTAAAATTAAATAATAAAATAAAAAAAAGTGTATTTTGTTGATTTTTATAGAAGAAAAAAAATTTCATTCTAGGTGTGCAGAGTAAAAATTAGAACGTTCATATAAGAAAAGTGCGAAAATAATTTTGGAATACAGGAATATATTCTTTAAATATGCGAATAGTGCAACGGTCACAGTTTCGCAAGGTATGAAAATAATTATGAGAAGGAAAAAAAAAAAGGTTTGTGTGGGGCGGGGGAAGTAATTATTTATGAATAATAGGAGGACACAGTACCTGGGAAAAAGGCATGAGAAGATTGTGGGGGCCAAAAGGGGGGAGTGTTTAGGTGAGTTGAGGGACAGAAATTGTCTCCGGCGAGGGCAGGGTGAGATTTATTGAGGGGATAGTTATCATCGTCGTCGTCATCTTTGAAAACAAATTGGGCCATCTTCCTCCTCCGGTAGGCGCTGGATTGCTCCCTATACTTCCTGGCCATGACGACGTGCCAGTGATTCTTAACGGCATTGTCGGTCCTTCCAGGGAACAGCCTGGCTATCATCGCCCACTTGTTGCCATACAGGCGATGGGCCGCCATCAGGCGCTCTTCCTCCTCCTCGCTGAATGCCCTCCTGTTGATCCTCGGATCCAGCTGATTAAACCACCTCAATCGGCAGCTCTTCCCTAGTGAAATTATTTAATTTATTTTAGATTTAGATTTTAATTTAATAAAAAAAAAGACATTTAACTTTTAAAAATTAATTAATTAGTAACCTGATCTTCCTTCCAATTTCTCAGCGATGAGATTCCAGTTCTGAGGGCCGTAGAGGGCGACGAGGTCTTTGAGTTTGGAATCTTCGGCGGGTCTCCAGTGGCCTCTGGCGCAAAGCTTGGAGGCGTTATTCGGATCCTTTCCTCCGGATTCTTCGTCTTCATCGATGAAGGCGGCGTTGAGGTCGATGTCGGAGGAGGCGTTGGGGTTGATGGAGAGAGAGGAGAACACCATTCCCACCATTATATTGAAGAGCAAAAGCAAGGAACTAACTGGGAGCATATATAAGAGTACTACTACTACTGCTGCTAGTATTATTTAGTAATGTAAATTTTTTTTTTATAAATTTATTTAGTAATAATAATTACTCTCTTATTAAGAAAAGTAGATGTTGATGTGTAAAAGTGAGTGTATTAATATAAAAAAAAATTTAATTATTAAAAAAATACTTGATGTGATGTGTAAAAGTGAGTATATGTGTATAAAAAATAAAAATAATAATTGTAAATTTTCTATTTTAGGTAAGTAGATCATTTATTATGGATGACCATTTAAGATAACGTGGACCATTTATTGTGGACGGACAAAAAAGGGGGTCACTGTTGGGAGGTCATCATCTCATGTTTCGTGAGCATATATCATGGAAGGGTAAATTAAGGAAGGAAGGAAAGAGAAAAGATTTTGGACAAAATTAATTAAGAGAGTGAAGTGTTAACAGAAAGGGAGTGTAGGCAGGCAGGTATATAGGAATGATGATTAATATATATGGAGTTATGACTAGTGAGGTTGACAACAGTGATTATCACTGGATTAATGCCATGTGTATATTACCTGTGTTTGTTTATGACTTGGCATATATATTGAGATAGACGACGGATTTATTTCCATCCTATTCTTTTTTTTTGGAGAGAATAATTTATTTTATTTAAAATACACATTTTTATTATTTTTTAATATATACTTAGAATTTATATTTTATGAGATAATATATTCAAAAAATATATTTTATAAATAAATATGTGTAAATATATATGTATTATATATTTTATTTTATTTTTTTATATTAAATATATAATATTTTATTAAGACAACTAATAAAAAATATAAATAAGATTTTAGCTAAATATTTTTTCTATTTACATTAATCCATCTTTATATATATAAGGATTTATTCACACAAATATATATTGCATATTTTGTAATTTTTAATTAGCGTTGATTTGTTTTTCTGTGTAATAATTGTAACACACGTTTATGTCAATAATTTAAGGGAAAATACACTTTTTTATCTTACAAGTTTCGTTGACTTTGGTTTTCGTCCTCTTAACTTTTGAATTTTGGTTTTTGTCCTTTAACTTATCATAAATTTTGGTTTTCGTCTTTTAACTTACCAAAATTTATGATTTTCGTCCTTCAACATATTCAAAAAAATTCTTTTGTTTTTAGTTTAATATTGATGATTTTAAAATTAAAATTGTATAATAGATATGATTTTAAAATTTCAAAAAAAAAAAGAATTGTTATGATAATTAAAAATATAACAATAAATATTTTTAGGTAAATTCTTAAAAAAAAATTAAGGTAAATTTGTAAAAAAAAAATTATGTTATTGCTACATTTTAGGTAAATAAGTAAATATTTTTGGTTTAAAAAAATTATAATTTTGACATATTTTTAATTTTTTTAATTTTGACATGTTCAAAATTTCAAATGTTTTGTTTTGTTTTAGTTTAAATTTAATATGAACAGTTTTAAATTTTTTATAGGAAAATTACAAAATATAACCGTAAATAATTTATGTAAATTCGTAAATAATTATTTCTATGTTATTGCTATATTTTAGGTAAGCTTTTATGTAATTTTTGTTTAAAAAATATAATTTTGGCATATTATCAAAATTATAATTATAATTTTGAAAATTCAAATATTTTGTTTTGATTTAAATATGAACACTTTTAAAGTTGAAATAGTTGTGTAGTTAATTTTGTTAATATTTTGATATATTTTTAAAATTAAAATTAAAATTTGACTTATTCTAGTACTCCCTCCGTCTTTATATAAGTTGCTCATGTTGCCATTTTCGTCCGTCTTTCTATAAGTTGCTCATTGTTTTTTTACCTTTTTTGGAAATTACTATTCACTTCTTTATTATTATTTTCAATACTTTTACACTATTTTCATTACTTTTTCACTTTTCTCAATCACATCACTCATACTTTTTCACTTTTTCTATCACATCACTTATAATTTTTCCACACATCACTTATACTTTTTCACTTTTACCTTAATTCGTGTGCCCAAAAGCAACGAACAACTTATAGAAATACGGAGGGAGTACTTTGTTTTGGTTTATGTTAAATGACGAAAACTATAGTTTTTGGTAAGTTAAAAGATGAAAATCAAAATTCAAAACTTATGAGGACGAAAATCAAAGTCAACGAAACTTGTAGGACAAAAAAATGTATTTTCCCATAATTTAACTATGTAATGATAAGATAATTATATAAATTAAACCAAAAATATATGTCAATGTTATATACATTATTTATCAAAGTTTTTTTTTTTTTAAATTATATACTCCTTCCGTTCTTCCATAAGCCGCTCGTTACTTTTTGGCACAAATATTAAGCTAGAAGAGTATAAAATATTGATATAGTATAGATGATGTGATGGGGAAAAATAAAAAAATAATGTGAATAGTGTAAAAAATATTGAAAATTAATAAAGAAGTGAAGGTAAAAAAACAAATAAGCAACATATAGTGGGACAGACGAAAATGGGTAAATGAACAACTTATGTGGAATGGAGGGAGTATTAAACATTACAAAAATATAATCAGTACATAATCTTTCAATCATGATAAAAATTTGTATAAACCAGAGTTCACGGTGAACTCGGGTTATCAATTATCACTGTTATGTATATTTACTATCATTGTTATTCATATACATTATCACTGTCAAAATATCAAGTGTATTTTTATAACACTGATAGTATATATGAATAACAATGATAGTGATTATACATAACAGTGATTCACAAAAGACATACTCTTCAATCATTATCCCACTAACTAACAATAATAAAATAAATACATTATCTTAACATGAAAATATTGATTTGACATATCCAAATCAAATACAAATTTACTATTCACAAAATTTATTCTATCCACTTTTTTTTCATAAGGATATATTCCATCCATCTTCAAATATAAACAAACACTACTTTAATGTTGAAAAATCAAACGTACGTAAAAAAATGTACAAAAGTTCATTTGAAAATCCAATATAAATGTATCGACTCTTTAATCTCGAATATAAGTTTTAAAAAAGGTATTTAATTTGAGGTTATAAAATTTTTAAGAGAGTTTAGCAGTTTATACGCCCTTTTTAAGTATTAGAAAATAAAATTATTTGATCATCTAATATTTTTTTTTAAATAATACAACTTATAAGACATAAAAAAAATAAAATAGGACTTGAATATCTCAATTTATTTTCTTCACAATCTTCACCTCCATCCGCTTAATCCATCTCGAATCATGCCACTTCTTCTATTTCTCTATCTCAACATAAAATAAATTATATAATTATATTTAAATTAAAAAAAATTGATATGTAGTCATCAAATAAATAATAAATTATATTAGCTAAACACTTTTATAATTTATTACTATTTAAAATAGTATAAACTATTAAAATAATTTATAAGATGCTAGAGTTTATATAGTACTCCCTTCGTCCCGTAGGAATTTGTACTCTACGGGACGACACATTATTTAAGAAAATTTATTTTATATATAAAGTAGTGGCATATTGGTAAATATGTGTAAAGGTTTGTGAGTGTGCACGTAAATCAATACTTTTTTTTTAGTAGTGTGTAAATTTTTTTAGGACGTCCCAATAAGCATAGTGTGCAAATTCCTATGGGACAGAGGGAGTATATAATATGCTTAGAGTTTATTTTTTTTGGATTTTCAATTCTTTTTTCACACTTAAAAATATAATTTATACTCACAAAAAATATTAAAATATAATTTTAAATTTTATTATTTAATTTCACACTTATATACTTAATTGTTTTAAATTATGTGTCATTTTCTCTGTGAAAAATAATCCGGATAGATAGAGGAGTATAATTTTTACATTAATGCTGAAAATTAGTTCGAGAATGGATCGGACAGATGGTGAGTATGAGAAGGAAAGCTTTAATTATTAATATTGGAGTTAATTAGAGACAGAGTGAGCAGTAGGGTTTAGGCTGTCTCTCTCAACAATGACAAGAAAGAATCCAACATCAACGTGACATCTGCTTCTTTGCTTCTGCATTTCCACGCATACTCCTCTCTCTCTCTCTCTCTCTCTCTCTATATATATATATATATATATATATATATATTAAATACAATAATTGTATGTATATGTTTATAACATAGATAATTACATGCATCAAATTAACTCCCCCAATCAGTATCATGCACCAACCATTGTCAAATCTACATAAATACAGTTGCTTAAATATGCCCCTGTATATATATATATCGCCATCAATCTATATCAAATATACGTACACCCATGCCTGATCCTCTCTCTGTAAAAAGGATTTTAATTACATCATTTGTGATAATGACTGCATGCATTTATTTTTGCAGTGAATTACAGTGTATAAAAGATTTCACTTCACAAATTATTTATCTATATATGTATATATGGAAAAATAAACTAATGTCGACGTCACAGTTTAACATGTGTTCTATTTATAGGATTATTATCGATAATTCCCTTTTGTAATTTTAATTTCATTATTTATTTATGGCCAAAGTTTTTTTTGTGATAAGGAATATAATTGTGAATTAAATTAATTCGCATTTCGTTTATATTTTTTGAAAAGTATTGCTACCTCCGCTTCAATGTTTTTTTTCATTTTTATTATATTCTTCTTAAAAAATAATAATAAAAAGAGAAAAAAAACTTGGAATCGAGGATAGTTATTTTATTTAAAAATTCTTCATTCATACTTTTATAAGTATAACATTCTATTTTTAAATAATTTCCAATAATTTTTTTCTTTATTCTAAGTTAAATTTGATAATGAAAAATTATAAAATAGTTCACAAATTTAATACTCATAACCAGGGGAGCTAGTTCACCTGGCCACCAGGCTTTTTACTTGAGTGAGTGATCTGAGTTCGATTCTCTTTTGGAACGAATTAGGAGAAAAATATAAAGGTGGACTTTGAGATATTCTTGGGATTTAAGGAATAACATTTATCAATCAAAATAATTATTAAAAATATTTATTTATAGGACCCATGATAATGTATTGTGTACAATTATCGACAAAAGAGAAACGGATTTTCTGCTGGACAATAAAACCAGTAAATGGTGTTGGGAGTAAAACCAGTAGAGGATCAGTTCTCAGGCTAGAGTGACCCTAATAAATCAAAATTTGTGTGTCCACCGTTACGCCACCTCAATATGGAATCACAAAATGAACTCTATTGCTTTCATCCCTTAACAAATATTTTGCGCACACAGAAAAAAAAAAAAAAAAAAAAAAGAGGTGTTCTAATTAAACTTCGTAAGTATTCGTATATTTATACAAAATAACATTAATTTTTACACTAGTTCCAATTAATTTCATAATTTTAATAAAAATACTAAAATTTTACAAAATTACTCAATCTAGCTACTCATTATATTTTTTCTCTAAAATTAAACATGATAAAAAAATTATTAAGAAGTGTTACGGAATGAAGTGTATAAAACAAAAAAAGAAATTTCATACAAATTTTTTTGGTAATAATTTAATCGATAAATAAAAGAGTATGTTTCACTAAGCAATTAGAGTTATTTATATTCAATAATTATAATTGAACAATTAATAGTTTAAAAATTAAATTTTAATTGCAATTTGATGCATACTATATTTTGGCTTAGTAAAAATACATTTAAGTACTTGTAAATTATAATTTATAGTTATAATGAAAATATTAAACAAAATGAATAGTTGGGAACATATATAATCAGGTTTGAAAATTAAAACAAAATATTTCATTTAATTAATCTCATGAAATGAAATATTTTTAAAAAAATACTTATATTTTGAAAATTACCATAAAATCAATATCATAATTTTTTATTAAAAGGATAAACTGATTAATAAGAAAACAAGCTTATTCTATATAAATACGCTTTTTTTCTAAACTTTCTATTTAATTCTAGGCTCCACAGTTGTTATTTAAAAATATGATCTTTTAAAATATTTCAATCTGATACATAGTTTTTTGTCAGGTTGGCAATCGTGACGTGTCTCATCGGAGTGTGTGAAAATTTGTCACACTGAATTATCATGCTGGTGTACTCATATTTAATTATTTTTTAAATTTCGACATCATATGTCAATTTTTTTTT
Source organism: Prunella vulgaris (assembly GCA_026898435.1). NCBI lineage: Eukaryota > Viridiplantae > Streptophyta > Magnoliopsida > Lamiales > Lamiaceae > Prunella > Prunella vulgaris. The sequence continues at coordinate 1,286,497 of JAPKLY010000013.1, read as the reverse complement.
TGATCGGTAAATGTTAGTAGTTAGTTCACCAAGTCTCCTTACACCCCAACAATATCTCTAAGTCCACCCTTATATCTCCCTCCTAATTCGTTCCCAAAGGGAATCGAACCAGGTCACTTACTCAAGTGAGGAGCCTGATGGCCAGATGAGCTAACTCCCCTGGTTATCATATGTCATATATTGCATATAATTAAGTAACGCTCACGTTGAAGGAAACTTGACAAAAACCTTTTTTTTTCTCAAATTTTTTTATCATTACGAACCACTACAAAAGAGTGGTGGGATTATAATATAAAGAGTACGCTGAAAATGATAAATAATTTTACTATTTTCTTATTTAATAAATGTCATTCGCTAAATAATTATTCAGTCAATGCAGGTATAGAAATAAAATTGCAATGTTTATAAGAGAGTGTTATAAATAAATTATAATATACGTGTACACTATAATAATTATATAGCTTATTGACTCATGAGTCCGATATACTTTAGGTCTAGATAGCATTTACGCACAATATATATGGTGTTGTACTCGATAATTGTAATTCATTCTCATTCTTACAAAATATTATCATAGTGAAATATCTTGACTTGATACGTCCTTCAAACATACTCATGATTCGTGCTGAGTTGAGTAATAAAATTTATATGTTATTCTTATTTAGTATTTTTCAACAAATTTTAGTTGTATAGGTCGTTCCCGTATTACATATTTATTTTTTTAAGGAATAATTTTAGATTGATACATTTTTAAAGCATTATTTTAAAATTAATACAAAATTTTAACATAATAGGGTAAATATGAGTTGAATAATAAAATTAATTTTTTACTTATTATATCAAATTAAAAACAATATTTTAAATCAATTTATAAATTGCCAATTGTCCCCATTATTCCAACAACTTATCATTCATATTTAATTTCAATAGTCATAGACATAATAACATGTCACGTTTAGGCTGATCAGTAGTCCATGTCCCAAACATGTAAAATACTTGTTTTTGAAACACAAGTTTAATTATTCCTTGTCTTAATAAATATATATAACTCAATACTACAACTCTTTTTCTAAAAATCACTTTTCTCATCACAACTATATATACTTGAAGGAATTAAATTTCTTTTAAGTGTATTTAATTTTTTCACATATATAATTGTTTTCGCATGTTATCGAAAGGTCACTTTAAAAATTACAAATTTTAAACAATAATACTTTTCGTACATGTATAATGATATATAATACTCCCTCCGTCCCAAAATTACTTTCACACTTTCCTTATTTGGACGTCCCAACTCTTCTTTCACACACCAAAAACGAAAACGTTTCTATACATTTTTTTTATTTTATTATTTAACTTTACACTCACATACTTATTTTTCCTTGGTTCGCGTGCCCGGAACTACTATGAAAGTAGTTCCGGGACGGAGGTAGTACAAAAATTCATAGGACTCATCTAGATGTATTTATTCATGATTCATCTTTTAGAGGCATGATCTACGCGTATATATATATACACGTATATTCATGGCATTATACAAGTGGGCCCCAGCACATATGAGGTATTGGACTAGTCGCATGAGATTCTATTTGAGGTGTTGATGGCACTTAATTAGGGTTCCACCACCACACGGACCACATCAACAACAAGACAAAAACAAACGAGCAAAACGAGAGAGAGAGAGGAACAAGAAAACATCATTAGCACATGACAGTACAAATTTGAAACAAGAATGGATATCAACCATGCATGCATCAAAGTCAGTTATGTGTGTCCTCCCAAACACAAAGGCCCAAACTGGGCAACCTCTCTCTATCTTAATAACGAGACACCCAATATGCATTTTGTTAAAAATACGATCGAGAATTTTATTAATAACGAATTAATGTGAACAATATCTTATAATGACACAACTAGTTAATTTGGATAGATATTGGTTCATTATTCATCTATTTTATTTTATTTTTTTGGGGCATAATTGGTTTACAGATACTTTTATTAATGACTATAAGATTAATAAATATGACGATGAGCATGTACACAATATTATTTTTTTGTATTTACTAAATAAAATAATTATTAGTTCATTTAATTACTCTTTTTTTTTTCTTATAGTTATCTTCTTTAATCAATAACCATCTTTTTTACTTCTTTTTTTCACAAAAATAAAAGTAAAACATGGGTAGATTTTATATAAAAATAGTTCAGTATGATCTTATTATAAAATTATTTTAAAGTATTACATATTTGGTGATGTATCAAAATATTTACTAGGAGTATTAAAAGGTGGGGTCAATAAAATTATCATAATAGTTATATCATAATATCATTGACATGGAATTTTAATACTTCTGATGAGAATTTTAATACAACTGGTCAAATAATTGATATTTTAAAACTAGTTTATGTTAATGATAAATTTGTTATGAACTATATAGTACAACATTTAGTTACGTAACCGCAATAGAGATTCACAATTATTCAATACATATAAGAATAAAGATACAATATCAAATTTTGTTCTCATTCTCATCGAAGAATTTGAAATAAGAAATTAAATCATAAAATTAACTAGGTGGGCTAGCTCACCTGACCACCGGGCTCCTCACTTGAGTGAGTGACCCGGATACGATTCTTTCTGGGAACAAATTGGAGATGAGAGATATAAGGTTGACGAGTGTTTAGAGACTTGGTGTCACTAACGTCTAACATTTTACCGAAATCATAAAATTAGATTTAACGTATGTGTTGTTATATTATGATATCAAATTTGAACCAACAACTTTAAGTTGTTATAGTACATTAGTACCAGATGGTTCACGTTGCCTAATTTATTAACCCGTTTGTGAAAAATAATGTTTTCATCTAAAATGGAAATAATTATTTTTATTTAGATATTTCGGATATATATATTTACACCATTTAATTATCACTAAACTTCTCACATAATATTTTAAAATAATTTATTTTATAATTTATTTGACTATACTATTTTTATTATTCACGCATTACATCTACTTTTTACTTTTCTTGTCATGGATATTACGGATCATTTCATGACAAATGCAAAAAATTATTTTTTTAAAAATGAATATATGTATTAAAATATACTACTGTTTCCACAATATTGGAAAGATATATCTCCATTCTTGAAAAAAAAATTCACTTTCTTTTTTAATTTGTTACAAAAAAAATTTCGCACCTTAATTAAAATGAAAACATTCCTTATAATTTTACATTCTTCATTTCATAATTTTCACCCTAAATATTTTACTCATTATATAATTAATTTTTTTGTGTCTATAATACTATTTCCTCCGTTTTGTAAGAATTTGCACACTTTTCTTACTTAGACGTCTTACTCAAATTTACACACTATAAAAAATATCGATTTGCGTGCATATTCACATAATTATTATACACATATTTACCCAGATATATACAACAACTTTATTTAAAAAAATTATGAAATCATTGAGTGTAAATTTCCCTGGGATGAAGGGAGTACAAACTTTTGAGTGATGGAAATAGTATTATCTCTGTTCCGTAAAGTTTTGCTGTACTTTTGGAGCTATAATTTAAAAAATATATATATATGGATAAAATATTGATGTAATACAGGTGATATGATATAATAACGTGAAAAAATAATGAAAATAATAATAATAATAAAAAAGTGAATATTAATTTCTAAAAAAAGTAAAAATAAATGAAAATCATATAGTGAAATGGACGAAAATATCAAAATAAAAAATATATAATGGAACGAAGAGAGTATTTTATATTGGGTGATTTACATATGAGTTAAAAAAAATTATTATAGTTATAAATAGATGCTGTGCATAAAAACAATGTGCTTCTTGCAGAAAAAAAAAAATATTTTTGAGTAAATATTATAAATTTATTTGTAAATATAGTGACTCAGATCAATCTTTTACATTTTACTTTGCATGCACGCATCCTATTTTTACTACACTGTGTGTCCTGTTCATGTGAAAAATAAGCGAAAGTAGTATATACTCGTCCCAAAATTACTTTCACACTTTCCTTATTTGGACGTCCCAACTCTTCTTTCATACACCAAAAAAGGAAATTTTTCTTTCTCACAAAAGTCAACAAAATACACTTTTTCTTATTTTATTATTTAACTTTACATTCACATATTTACTTTTTCTTAGTTCCGGGACGGAGGTAGTAAATTTTTATTGAAAAAATTATGAAATAAAATTATGGTTATGCAAATTAAGTTTGAAATTTAGAGAATTTAGGAGGGCATGGGGTTGCACGTGAAAGGCCTGCAAGGAAACAGAAGTTCTTATTGATAAACAGTAAGTTGAAAGAACTAGTTAGAAAGAAACCTTAGAAAAAGGAAGTGTGTGTGTGTGCACCAAAAATAGGGGGGCCCTATCACCCCCAAATTGGTAGGTAGGGTGGCACCCTCCAACCCTAAGGCTTCCATCTTATCAAAGGACTTTTGTGGATGCCCACTTTCCAACTACCTCTTTAATTAATCTTCTTTCAGGATTATTTAATTTCTTTTCAATATATTTTCCCCTATTATTTTGCTAAGTCTAGTCCTTTCGGCCAGAATACAGGAAATATATATACGATGATTTACACGCAATTTTAAGAAAATCATTATATTTATAATTATGTTCAAAATATTTGCATAGAAGCTTTTTTTTTCTGCACAACACCTATCTATAAATATAGTGATATTTTTTAATCAATATGTAAGTCACCCAAATACATAAACCTCGCATACAATTTTTCGATCTCTTGAATTTACTTTGAGAGCAAGTCTCTTGTGCACCGGTTATACCTTGTAATTCAAGTTCATTTTTAAATAGTTACATAAATTATTACTGAAAAATTACACTATTAAAAATACACTTTTTAATAATAATATGCATGACTTTTCAGTAGTATTTTGTATAACTTTTTAAAAATGAACTTGAATTACACGGTGCAATTGATGCATGCAAGACCAAACCTTAATTTAATCATATACATGAGTAAATTTTAGTTTATTTCATTAGAACTATTTAATAATAAAATTTCATTTTTTAACTAAAACTTTTTAATAACAGAAAAATAACTTTTAATAGTAAGATCCATGTCACTGAAAAGAGTTTTTTTTTTTTAAGTCATTAAAATTTTATAGAAAGAGGAACTACAGCGACTATATATGTCATTAAATGTGAATTTTCTTATAAAGTACGACTAATCCGTTTTCACATAACATTGCTAGTTAATTTTATTGAGTATTATTAGTTCTTTTAATTGATGATTATTATTCCCTCCCTCTATGTAAAAAGATACTCCCTTCGTATTTCTATAAGTTGCTCGTTGCTTTTGGGCACACGAATTAAGGTAAAAGTGAAAAAGTATAAGTGATGTGATGGAAAAAGTAAAAAAGTATAAGTGATGTGATAGAAAAAGTGAAAAAGTATGAATGATGTGATGGAGAAAAGTGAAAAAGTAATAAAAATAGTGTAAAAAGTATTGAAAATAATAATAAAGAAGTGAATAGTAATTTCCAAAAAAGGTAAAAAAGCAATGAGCAACTTATAGAAAGACAGACGAAAATGGCAACATGAGTAACTTATAGAAAGACGGAGGGAGTATATATTATCTTTTTTTTTTATTTGAGAAAAAGCAGGTTTTCCATTACTGCTGTAAAATAAGGGTTCATTTGGTTTAAAAAATAAAATTATCTATCTTATAAAATCATGCACGTTTTGACAAGATAGATAATTTTATCTTTTGAACCAAATGAACCCTAAGAGTATAAGGTATACCCTTAATTGTTACATCATCCATATTTTCAAAACAAAATATAACAGCCTAGTTCAACCATCCAATATACAACTCAAACTCCTTGTCCAGTCTCTAAAGCACAAAGCATAATAACCTAACTTAACAATCAAATATACAACTCAAACTCCTTGTCCAGTCTCCAAAGCATACCTTATCTAACCCTGCATAGTTAACTCGTAGCCAACTCCATACACGGTTCTTCAATTCCGTAATAATGTCCTCTTCCGAGGTTTGAATATTCTGAAAGATAATTTTGTTTCTCGCTTTCTACAACAACCACACCAAGCATTCCCAGATACAACTAAGTACTAATTTTCCATTCTTTCCAACAATGAGTGAACAAAAATGTATGAGGTTTGTGGAAGGCTTCGACCAAAGAGCAGTCTTGACCCCCACCCACTCACAACATTTCATCCACATATTATATGAAAAGCTGCATTAAAAAAAGACATGTCTTACTGATTCCTCTTTTACTTTACATAAAACGCACCTCTTGTCCGATTCATTCGGAATTATGTTCCTCTTTTGAAGTTCTGGGATCGTTGGCAACCTTTCCCATATTATCCTCCACGAGTGTAATTTAACATTAGAAGGTATCCAATTGTTCCATAATATTTTGAATTCCTCTCGCTCCTCTTCTGCTGTCGTATGCCTCATACGATAAAGTCAATCGTACGCCTTCTTTGTCTTGTAGAGTCCGTTCGCCTCCATTGTCCACCTTCATCTGTCTTCTTCATTCTTACATAACAAGTACCTGTTAACATCAATAAACATCTCATTAAGCATATCTCTTTCTCTCTCAAATACCTCCCTTCTCCATTTCCATTTCCAGTGCCACACATCTTCCCTCCATTGTCCCATCTCCCTTACTCTAGCATTTTTATCCCTTGCTAGCTGAAATAATCTAGGAAATCGCTCCCTAAGGGGAGTTTCCCCACCCCATTCGTCTAGCCAGAACCAAGTACTCCTCCCTTCCCCTACTACTTTTTTCATGTTCCTAAAAAACCAATTATCACCCCCTACTCCCACTGTCTTAAGTATCTCACCCCACCACCCCCTTGGTAAAGACTCTCTCCTAGATACCAAATGACCTAAACCATTTCCCCAAGATAAACCCCACCTTGATTCTATCACTCTAGCCCACAATCTCTCTCTCATTCATTATAAAACCTCCACACTCATTTACCTAAAAGAGCTTTATTGAAGCATTCAATGTCCCTAACCCCCAATCCCCCGAAGCTTTTATCATTGCAAATAGTAGTCTATTTCACCCAAGATATTTTATTACCACTCTCATTCTTCCCACCCCAGAAAAAAGTTTCTTTGTACTTTGATTATCTCACACAACACCTTTTTAGGGATCCGAAAAGTGGATAATAGGTAAACAAGTATCGCAGATAGTACAACATTGACTAAGGTAAGTTTTCCTCCAATAGATAAATTCAACCCTTCCCATTTTCTCAGCCGATTTTTTATTTTTTGAATTACATACCTCCAGTCCAGCACCTTTCGGTGTGCACATCCGACTTTCACTCCCAAATATGAAAATGGTAAAGAAGCCGTGGAACATCCCAGTTCTTCTGCCAAATCACTTAGCTTCCTATTTTCCACGTTCACCCCATATAGGCAACATTTCTCTCTATTTATCTTTAGCCCCGAGACCCATTCAATGAGCAAGAGAAATTCTTTCAAAAATCTAACGTTTGCCAAGCTTGCCTTACCAAGGAAGATTGTGTCGTCTGCAAATTGTAAATGAGACATCGCGATGTTGTTTTTTCCAATGTGAACAAGTTCGAATAAGTTTCTTTCAATAGCCTTCTCGATCATTATAGATAAGCCTTCAACAGTCATTAAGAACATAAAGGGAGAAAGTGGGTCTCCCTGTCTCAAACCCCGTTCCATTTTGAACGAATTTGTCGGGCTCCCATTCACAAGTATCGAAGCTGATGCAGTTTTGACACATCCCATAATCCATGTAATCCACTTGTGATCAAGATTGAAGCATCTCATAATCCCTTCTAGAAAGTCCCAATCCATTGAATCATATGCTTTGGCAAAATCGATCTTGAACAATATACTCTCCTTCTTTCTCCTCCTAGCATCTTCTATTGCCTCATTCAAGGTAATCACGGAATCAAGAATCTGTCTTCCACCCACGAATGCTGACTGGTGGTCTGAGATTATAGACTCCATTACTTTACTCAATCTTCTTGATAAAACTTTTGAGAGAATTTTATAAGCGCCACCCACAAGAGAAATTGGTCTAAAATCGTGTAAGTCGATCGCCTCCTCGTTCTTAGGAATAAAAACTATGAAGAAAGAGTTTAGTCCATTTACCAAGACTCTGTTAGAGTGGAATTCAGCCAAAAACTTCATGAAGTCCTCCCTAAAAATGTCCTAAAACTTCTTAAAAAATGAGAAGTTAAAACCGTCAGGGCCGGGGCTTTTAGAACTTTGCAATCGTTGTCTATTTGTTCGTCCATAAAAAATGATCTTATTTTTTAAAATGAAAACATGCCATTTTTTTTTTACTAATCTTGCTAAAGATAACTAGACTGAACATCATGGAAAGCAGTAATCAATTATTATTAGACTATTAATTATTATCACTGAATAATATTAGTTGTTACCTATTTGTACACAAGTGTTACTCGTTTAATTTAGGTATATAGTGATGATCTTTTCTTGAAAACGTCACTTGTAAAATTTTAGAATATCTGTAAAATGTTAAACAGGGCTTAAATTACATCAATTCATTTTTTATGATTGGGGGCATTTTTAGTGTCAAGCTTATATAGGGAGTGCATGAGATAACATCTTTGATTTAAAAATTGCTGATGATAATATTTTAAAGAGTTTATAAACTTATTCAAACACCCTTTAAAAATGTATTCGGCTGTGTTGTTACGCTTTTTAAAATAATTTATAAGATGTTCAGGAGCTTATAAACACCTTCAAAGTATTTTGTAAAATAAGATATTTGATAATTTATAAAAAAAATAAAAATTCTTACAACTTATAAGCTGTAAAAAATTAAATTGAGATATCACAACTTATTTCTCTCATCGTTTCCACCCATCACACTCCAGACCTTGCCACCCCACCACACATGTACCTCAATACAAAGATAAAAAATATTTATTTTACATCAATTTCTTTTTTTTAAATATGATAAATTATACAAGAACTTATAAGTGATATTAATCAAACACTTTAACAACTTGTAAGCTACTTAAAAATAACATTTTATAAGCTATTAAAACAATTTATAAGATGATAGATCTTATTAGATGTATAAAATAAATTTAGCCAAACACCCTTTAAATGATTGATATATGAATCACTTTAAAATGTATGAATTATTTTATAAAATGATATTCTCTCTGTGTCACAGGAATTTGCACACTTTCCTTATTTGAACGTCCCACACAAATTTGCACACTACTAAAAAGGGTAACATTAGTTTACGTGCACACTCACAAAATGTATCATCCCATAGAGAACAAATTTCTACAGGACAAATAGAGTATTAGTTATTTTCACTAAAGGATATTAGCTCTAAAAGGTACAAGATGTTTTTAATAAAAAAATATGAATTGAATGATAAGATCATTAGATAATTCATAACAGTATTAGTTAATATCATTAAAAATTATAAATCTTTTTCCAACTAAAAATAATTGCAAAGTAGTTTATTTATAAATAAATTTCTCACTATATATACTCATAATATACTCCATATAATACTAAAATATTGCAAGTCTTATTAAATTATCACATTTCATATATGGCACGGTCTCATAAAAAATTTGTATTGCAATATATGCACATATAATCAGGCTCCATTTGGTAGGGTGGGAGCTGATTTTTATCTTGCCTCAAAGTTATTTGGTAAGTTATACAAAAATGATACGGATCCATTTTTTTTTTACGTTCGAACAAGTAAAAAAGAAGGGTCTCCCCCTTATAATTTTTGCACTCCTTCTATTATTTTTATAAACATAAGATATCGGCACGCAAACCATACATTCATTTCAAAGTATCCTGATATTTTCTCAGAGTAAGTTTCTTGCGCATTAGATGCACTGTACAATTATGTGCATTTCTAAAAAATTATACAAAAGTACTACTGAAAAGTCACCTTGTTATTATTTAAAAAGTACACTTTTCATTTTAGTAATAACACGTGTGATTTTTCTGTAATAAATATTATAACTTTTTAAAAATACACTTAAGTTACAAGATATACCTGATGCATAGACCGAGATATTTTCTTAATATTCCATTGATTTAACATATTTTTTCCCTCAAATTTACAATAAGCGATGTTTTAGCGCGTAAATTTTTATTCAAAATGCTTGATTTTATACAGAATCCGTGTGTGTGAATAGGAAGAATTATGATATATATTTTCACAAAATAGGGGATGGAGTAAATATTCACGAAAATGTTGAGGTCAGTTTGCAGGGTGAATAATTTTGAAGTCTAGAATTTAGTAAAATTGGTTATAGAGAGAGCATAGCCTAGAGAGGGTGCTGTTGAAGAGAAGTAGGGGCACTAGTAGTTGCAGTAGCAGAGAGAGGAGAGAAGCAAGTTGCAAGAAAAGTAAAAACATAGCATCAAAATCTAAATTTACCGACTCAATCCAAACAAGGAGATGGATTTCACTGCCCCCCAATACCATTTCTGGTAATTCAAATTGTCCTCTATTGTTTTAACAGTCAGTCTTCTGTACCCACCCCACACACTCATCAAGAGAGAGATTGGATGAGAGAGAGAGAGAGAAAGAGACATACTAAAAGTGGAAAGTAAAGGTAGATGTTTTCAGAGTCACCCATGATTTAGCAGATGTTAACAAGTCAGTGCAGAAAAGTTTGATGGTAAATGAACCCCATATGCAAAATATATTTGCAGGTGCTGTTGTAACATAAAGATTAAAAAAGGTGAGAATTATGAATGGCCCCCCATTGCTCACCTATTTTTATAAATGAACCTTTCTGATGTAGAAAGTTGACGTTAACAGTGCTCTGTCCTACAACCCACCCTACATCATGTAGGGGCACCATTGGAACTTAAATTTGTCTGCTCCAAATGTGTAATCATCGTACACCTATCTCCTCTTATTTTTACATTTCAATTTTATTGCATATAGTCAAATTTTGTACTCCCATGTTTGATCTAGTCAAATAAAGACACTTTAACATGATTTTCAAGAATTTGAATTTAATGGGACCCAATTTTCATAGATGGGTCATGTTGTAGAGTAGGTCAATGCAGTAAAGTAAATTTGCAGTTGATCATTTCCAAGAAGCAGAGCAGTTAAGAGATTTGATTGGAGTAAGCATTGCATTGCATTGCAACAGAGAAGATTAATTTGAAGGGCTAACTGAATTTAGGGTTTGTCCTTTCTTTCCCAATTGAGGTGACAGATATTAGGAAAAGGTACAATCCATACAATGCACTGAAACTCTGTATAATCTCACTGCCTCTTATCCCTCTGTAACAAATGCTAACACTATACACCAACTACACATCACCCTTCACTACTGCATCCCACAACTTAGAGACAGAGAGAAATTAAAGATTGGATTCAATTAATAATTTCACTAAGAACAAATTTAAGACATTAAAGATTTGACAATGCAAACCTCTAAAACAGAGGTGCAAGTTTTGCATTGCCTGAAATACTGTGATATATAAGGTACAACAGCCTCTCATTACCATAAAGTAAGAAACACCCAGTAGATGTTTACTAATTTCTCATTCCTAATTTGGCTTATCCTTGGCACCAATGTTTTGCTCTTTTGATCTTTGCTTAACACATTTTAAAGAGTATAATTAGACATCTTACATGCCGAGGATTTTTGGAGATGGAAGGTTTACAAGCACCTATTGATCATTTGAAGTAATGGACTTGTTTTGCAGGACTCCACATTGAGGTTATAAAACTATTACTTTTAATCCTGAGTAACATGGGTTTATGCCTTTATGGTGTGTCCTTTTTAGGATTTAAGGTTTTAAAAAATCAGATTTTAAAATATAAGGAGCTTTTTAAACCTTTATAAGTAGTAAGTTGGGTGCTTGTTTTATAGTTTTAGATTTGATGTGATAGTAGGAATATAGTGTGATGGTGATAGTTTTTTAAAATCGGTTTTCAAAATTCCGAACCAGAACCAGTTTTAAATTTCAAAATCCAAACCCTGGTTTTAAAACCCAAAGAGATCACCTTAGGGTGTTCTGAAATTGAAGGTGATACTGAATCTGGACAAGTTGCTTATTAAAGTTGCTAGAGTAGTTAGTTTCTAAAAGACAAAGTCTTTGTGATGCATAGTAAATAAATATTAAGGAATTAGGTGTAAAATACACTTTCCTAACATACTAGTTTAATGATCGTGTATCCCCAAAATTATGCCTCTTTTCTGAGGCTTCTCCATGAGATTTACTTTCATGTTCCCTTATTCTGTCTGTCTCTTCTTGATTATTTCAATTTGAGCAAATTAATATCACCTTTAATTCATAAAATGAAGCAGGCAAACAATCAGAAAGACATTTCAGATCTCTAATGTAAATCAAATCTTAATTGGAATTTGGATTCTAACACTAGGTAATCACCGAGGCAAAACGTCACACTACAAACTTCTGCATTCCAATATAACATGCAAATTCAGCATATATAGTTTGACTTAACTAACACTAAACTTACGCTCAAGTTTCGTATTATCTGAATATACTCTGCTTAGAGAGGGTAGATTATTCACCATATTCTTTTGGGAAGCAATTCAGGTATCCCCTGCCACGCCAGAAGAAGAATCGAAGTGGTGAATTCAGCATCTGCTGTCCTATTAATAATTTCTGAGTGAGATCTCGTGAAACTAAATCATTATGTGGCTTATTCTCGGACTAAAGTAAAGATGCGTTCTTGAACTAAATCATAATGGTTTACTTCATATTTCTCGCCATAGTTTTGAAAGGCAAGAGGTGCCACCAGGGGTCTACTAGAGCCCGAGGCGCCCATACTTTTGGCAAAATATATCAGCTTATGATCCATTCACAAATCTTACCACATAATATCACATAATACTACCAAAAACTCAATAAATAAATATTAGTATAACATATGGTAAATACTACCTTCGTCCTCCAAAAGTTTGCGGTACTTTTGGGGACAAGATTTTTAAGAATAAGTGTCATGAGTAGAAAATATAAGATGGAGATTGTGGGTTAGAGATTTAAAGGAATATTTTCATTTTTGGAGTATGCAAATTTTTGTGGGACAAACAAAAAAGAAAGTATGTAAACTTTTGTGGGACGGAAATAGTATAAAATTAACACCAATGGAATGAAGGTAGACTTCCCAACTTCATTCTTTACACATAAAACCATGAAATGTTTAAAGAAACAGTCAGTAATAAATTTAAAGTTTCATCAATTAACCACTAAGTTAACTATTCCTCAATCCTTATCATCATCAAAATCAAACCCTCCTCCTCCTCATCAACATTAATGTACTCTTCTTCTATCTGTTTACAAATAGGCAGCAGATAGCAATATTCTTAAGCGAATTAAAATTCTAGTAAAGCAGTATGAGGGAGCAAATCACCTCAGAGCTCCAACCAACTTCAAGTCTGAGTCTGAGCGCATATGACACTAGAGTAAACATGCACGAAAAAAGATTTTCAACTAACCATTCTCTAATTCTTTAGCATTTAATCTTCTATGCATTGTTGAAAAGGAAATGTCGCTCCAAATCCTTACGTTTAACAATTAACGAGTATCAAGACTGAACGTATTTTATGAATGCTTCAATCTTGCAACAGTTCAAATCACGAGGCTCAGTCTGCTGTTGGTGGAATTTTGCATACAAACCCCAATTCATCTGGTTTTAGATACATGGAAGTTGATCAACATAGCATATTTAGTTGCTATATTGCTTATGGGTACGTTTGTTTTGGGATTAAGGGGGTCGTGGGAAGTCATGACTTTGAAATCCTAAGATTTCAAACCTTGATGAATAGTAAAAATGTGTGTTTGTTTTGGAATTTTAGTAGAGTAGGATGTTACTTTATGTCAAATCAAAATGTGATAGTGATTGATTTTATAGGTATAATAATAAGTATAATAGGTATTTTATGAGTGTTGTGTTGGAAAGAGTAATAATAGGTTTAATAGGTATTTTTAGGTGTGAATTGAGTTTGAGATGTGAAATCCGGATGTTACATCCCAAACTAGTGTAGAGACGTGATCGCAAAGTCCTACGTCCATCCGTGCTAGTCCCAAAACAAACATACCCTAATTAGTCTCCAAAAGCCAAAACTATTTGTCAACTATCCCATGCCTCTTTTTTTCTCCTTCATTCTTTTTTCCCTAGCCTGCCTCTTATCGATTATTCGATTCTGACAAACTAATACGTTCTTTAGTTCTTCTTAAACTACGGATACATAAAACTTCAAAATACATGCAAAGAATCAGACCATCAGTCTAAAATAGCTTAGTTTCTAACCCCCACTAAATTTAAATCAGAATTCGGGTTGTGCAAAGTATCTGCGAAATGAACTATTCCATTCCAATTATAAACATGTACATTCGTCAAAAGCTATCAATCCACACATTTCGATTATTATCTCAATACATAAATGTACAAAAACGTATACAAGAACAACTTACACAATCGCTATATCATCTCCTCCACCATCTGCAAGCGTTTCTCGATCAACTGTACATTGAACTCCCCATCACTGACCCTGAGCATCTCCGACAGCGACATGGTGACCCTGTGCTTCATCAGAAGCTGATGCCGCGGCTTAATCTTCCTCTCCAAACTAAACGAGAAATACTGAGGAAACCTCTTAATCTCCTCCAAATTACCATTCATTTCCTTCAGGAAATACTCCATCTTCGGCCTATAATTATTATCCACGCTAAACGTCAACAGCCCCGGTGATCTCAGCACCATATTTCTCACGTCATCATACTCAATTCCCAATCCCTTCAGATACTCAATCTTCGGGATCAACGTATACTCGACGCTCGAAACCAGCAGCAACGTGGTTTGTGCTGTCAATTTGCTCGGGCCAACGAAGCCCAATTCCGTCAAAAACTCAAATGTGGGCATCAATTGGGTTTCCAAATCGGAAACAAGGATCCGGGGGCACCGAGTTATGGATTTCCGGATTTCGGCAAATGGGATTTGGACAGTGTTGAGTAAAAAATCCAAAATTGGGTACACGTCGTAGTAAGGATCGGCGGTGAGGAGTTGTGGGTACATGTCGAGAATGCGGCCTACGTCGGAGAGGTCGAGGCCCATTGAAGAGAGGCATTGAGTGATGGAGTGGAGAGTGGAGAGAGGAGCAGAACGCACATTAGGGTTTAAGTCGAGTGCTTTTCTAGTATTTACTTTGAGAGATTGGAGATATAGAAGCTTCCGGCGAAAGCTGAGACCACAGTCGACGGCAGCCGGGAGCGGGAGGCAGGCGGTGGTTTGAGGAATTTGCGGTGGTTTACAGCGGGGGAGAACTCGCCATGGGAGGATCATATCCATAATTCATTTTGTGCCATGATGAATCCGACCCATATAATTATATATAAATGGGCCTATAAAGTCCGGCCCGAAAAAGATAACAATTCGTATCTATCAAACTGGGCCTAATTCTATTAAAAATTTCAATTTTCAGCTGCGAGGTTCCTCTCACGCCCTCCGCGGCAGCCACCGTTTTCTGTCAGCCGCCGCCCTCTACTCTTGAACACCGACGACACAATTATGAAGCCTTCAAGAAATTTGAACTCTGAAGTTGATTTAACAAGGTATTTTTTCATTGGGACGAAATTTTTTATCTCTAGGTGGTGGTTTACTGATCTTCTTCTTTGTTCGATTAAAATTAGTTTGGAGGGTGATGTTGGAGATATCATCATATTGCCTCCGAAAAATAAGAAAGAAAAGAAGGGAAAAAATCAGGTATCTGCGTTAATAGGCGATTCGTGTTTATTCGCATTGCAGGATTGTAGATATGTTTGATATTTTGAACTTTTACATTTACTGTTTATTAAGGTTTCTGCGAAGGCGCCTAAGCTTAGTAAATCTCAGAAAAGAAAGTTGAAGAAGCTCGAGGTATGTCTATAGGCAGAAGCCTGAGCAATTGAATATTGGGTAATGAGGTGTTATGTGTTGATTGATTGGAATGTTTACCGTGTAGGAGGAGAAAGAAATGGAAGCCCTTCTATCAAAAAGCATGGAGACATTGGAGTAAGGGCATTGCCCTTCTGGGCTTTCTCATTATTGAATTTATGTGAATTCTTGTTAACATATGAAGGCTTTGGTAATTCATGTTTCAGGAAGTATAAGATTAAAGATGATGTTTATTCCCTTATGTGGTCTTCAAGGAACTTGGGGCAGGTTTGTGTTCATCTCACTGTTCTGTTCTCTTTGATGTTCAAAGAATTCTGTAAATTATCAACTGATCTGCTTGGTTGTAGAAAGAACTACATAAATTATGAACTGATCCGCTTGTATGTAGAAAGAATTCCATAAAAATTATGAATTGGTTTGCTTGGATGTAGAAATAATTCCATAAACTATGAATTGGTCTGATGTACAACAGGTTGAAACTGTTCGTCAGAAAAGGAGAAGAGAGGTTGCGTTTTCTAAAGCAGGCTTGGAACTTCCAGACACTGATCAGCCTTTCACGAAGAAGAAAGATAATGCATCTCGAAATATTGAAGTTGAAGTGGACATGGGTGAAACTTTTTCACCAGTTACCTATCTGAGTTCAGAAGCCAATGTGCAATCTTCTGATGGTGGATTTGTTAGTTTTGGTAAAAGTGGTAATTCTGTAAAAGAAGGGGATAATGACAGTATTCGACAATCAGTACCGGAATTTCCAGAATCGTGTACTCAGTCGACCCAAATTGAAGAAATTGTTAATAAGCCTACGGTATCTAATTATTCTTTCAACACTTCTATTTTTCATATATGAAAACTTTCACATAGTAGTAGATAGCTCAAAGAGTCAAAAGTCTTGATGTTTCCTAGTACAAATTTGTGCCTAATTTACTCAATTCTTTCAATTTAGTTACACATACATGTATCCAACTATAATGACCTAGTCATTCTTATATTAACCCAGGAAAAGATAGATAAGGAACCAAAAGGCAACCTTAGTACTGATAATAATCAAGGCAACTGTTCTATGGAAAGAAATCTTGTTGCTCCTACTGTGGTGAATGTATCAAGACCCAAGGATGTGGAAGAGCAAAGGATGGGTCTCCCCATAGTCATGATGGAACAAGAAATAATGGAATCTATAAATGAGAATATCTGTGTTATTATATGTGGTGAGACTGGGTGTGGAAAAACAACACAAGTTCCTCAGGTTGGTTATATATGAATTTGTCTTACTAATATTTGGAGTTTCTTTGGTGATAAAGAGTTTATTAATTGCAATCTGTTGACTTTCAGTTTCTTTATGAGGCTGGTTTTGGATCAAACCATTTAAATGCCCGAGGTGGCATTATTGGCGTTACTCAACCTCGTCGAGTTGCTGTACTTGCGACTGCCAAGAGAGTTGCATATGAGCTTGGCCTTCGATTGGGTAAGGAGGTAGGCTTTCAAGTGAGGCACGACAGAAGGGTTGGTGAAAGTTGCTCTATCAAGTTTATGACAGACGGAATCTTGCTTCGAGAAGTGCAGGTTTTCCCTTCAATCTCACTCGTCTTTTGTAAATGGAATATTTGATATTCTTAAAAATTCGAAAATTTAATACAAGTCCTCATGAAAGCTGATGGTGGATGATGCATGGTGAGTCATAATGTGATCATCATGTATTATCGGCTTTAACAATAAATTAAACGTTTGTAATTGAGTATCATACTTAGAATGGCTTAATCAAATGGGTTGATTTGTCTGAATATCTGGAATGATCCATTTATGTTTTTCTATGAAATGCACATCATTGGGGAAGGTTTGGTCCTCTGGCTATAATATAATTCCTCAACTTGTACCAGATTAGTTTTCTCCCTTGAGACCATATAACCCCGTTTATTTTCTTCTCTTGCTTTCTCTTATCAATTGTCACTTGTTTTTTCACTAATTGAATTTTTTCTTTGTACCACAGAATGATTTTTTGTTGAAACGCTACTCCGTTTTGATTTTGGATGAAGCTCATGAAAGGAGTCTGAATACAGATATACTCATCGGGATGCTTTCTCGAGTTATCCAAGAGCGTCAAGTAAGAATCTTCCTTACCTAGGCTGATTTTATGTGTTGTACTTGTTACATTAAACCATATTGATATGCTGAATACTAAGAAGAGAATGGAAACTTTCCAAATGGAATGTTGTTAACAATCTCGCATTCCTTTTCTTTGGTTGTGAGATTTTTGGGTATTTGCCTTTTGAAATATTACATGTTTAGAAGTTTTATGTCCTTTTGCTTATGGCAGAGGGAATACAAGGAACAGGAGAAGAGGATTCTAGCTGGGGAGAATATTGAATGTAATAATAGGATATACCCATTGAAACTTGTGCTGATGAGTGCTACACTGCGTGTGGAAGATTTTGTGTCTGGTGGAAGAATTTTCCACAATCCTCCACCTGTACTTGAAATTCCAACTCGTCAATATCCAGTTACCATACATTTCTCAAAGAAGACAGAAATCATCGATTATGTTGGCCAAGCTTTTAAGAAGGTTCTATCAATTCACAAGAGACTGCCAGCGGGGGGTATTCTTGTTTTTGTAACAGGGCAGAGAGAGGTGGAATTCCTTTGTCAGAAATTACGAAGAGCTTCTAGAGAGTTCGTTGATAAGGTAGTCAGAGGGAATAACGAGGCTTCTTCCTCCGGTGGCGAGAAACCTCCAGAAGAAAATGATATGAAAGAGATTAATGAGGCATTTGAGTTTCAGGAGAACTCTGGCCATGAAATTACTGAACGTTACAATTCTCATGCTGAGGATGATCAAGAACATTTCCCAGAAGACGAATCCGACATGTCCTATGATTCAGGAGAAGAAAGTGATCTGGAATACTTTAGTGACAATGAAAATCAGATAAAATCTGTGTCTGACAGTAAGCTTTCAGATATTTTGGGAGAAAAGGGAAGTCTTTCTTCACTGAAGGCTGCTTTTGAAGCCTTGGCAGGGAAAAATGCTTCTGAATCTGGTCCTGATATTCTAGATGTTGACCAAACACAAGGAGGCTCAAATCAGTCTATTACAAAACAAAATGATCGAGAGAAGGGTTTTTCCCCAGGCTCACTGCGTGTTCTGCCTCTTTATGCAATGCTTCCTGCTTCATCCCAGCTTCATGTATTTGAAGCTGCCAGAGATGGAGAACGACTTGTTGTTGTTGCTACTAATGTGGCTGAGACATCTTTGACTATTCCAGGAATAAAGTATGTAGTTGACACCGGAAGAGAAAAGGTTAAAAATTACAACTCTTCAAGCGGAATGGAAACATATGAGGTACAGTGGATAAGTAAGGCTTCTGCATCTCAGCGTTCAGGAAGAGCTGGAAGAACTGGGCCAGGACACTGTTATCGTCTATATTCTTCCGCAGTCTTCAATAACATATTTTCCGATTTCTCAACTGCTGAAATTTCTAAAGTGCCAGTTGATGGTGTTGTCCTCCTTTTGAAATCCATGCATATTGGCAAGGTAAGTTATTATACATGAAAATTGATATTTGTATCCCTGTAATTTCAATTTTTTTAATTCTCAATTAAGTCCTTGTGCTTTCATAAGCATTGAGTCTAGTACTTCCGTTTTTCTCTTGAACTGATTTTCTGAACCTCCAATTTTGTTTTGATTGGTCCTCTGTGCTTTCATTGGTTAAGATTGAGTTCAAATTTTCTTAGAATTTGGTTCTTATGTAAGCCACCAAGTGGAGGACCAAAGTAAACATATTTGAAAGTACAGGGACCTAATCTTTGCAAATAAGTCCCTTTTAATACTTTGTTTTGATAATGTGGATGAGGATAATCTTTTAGAAATCCCACTATGTTTTCATCTCCTGTGATTTCAGGTTGCAAATTTTCCTTTTCCAACTCCTCCAGACACCAATGCATTGATTGAAGCAGAGCGTTGTCTCAAGGTTCTTGAAGCACTAGACGATAAAGGCAGATTGACGCCTCTAGGGAAGTCAATGGCTCGTTATCCTATGAGTCCTCGTCACTCCAGAATGCTTCTCACTGGTATTCAGATTATGCACGAGTTTAAAGAGTATGGGCGGGCGAATCTAGTTTTGGCGTACGCAATTGCAGCAGCTGCGGCTTTAAGCGTCTCAAGTCCTTTTCTTATGAATTTTGACCAAAACCAGAACGACGAAGACGAATCAAACCAAGAAAGCGAGAAAGTTATTGACAGAGAAGAAAAATTAAGGAAAAAGAAAATGAAACAGAATGCTAGAGCTTCCCGCGAAAAATTCTCTAACCCTACTAGTGATGCCTTGACTGTCGCTTTCGCACTTCAGTGTTTTGAACTGTCTGAAACCCAGAAGGAATTTTGTTGTGAAAACGCATTACATTACAAGACTATGGAAGAAATGTCCAAGCTAAGAAAACAGCTTCTCCAGCTAGTGTTCAGTTCGTGTGTCAGTGATGTGGAGAAGGATTTCTCGTGGAATCATGGCACTCACGAGGATGTAGAACGTTCTTGGAGGGTTTCTTCGAACAAACATCCTCTTCGTCTGAATGAGGAGGAGATTCTAGGACAGGCTATATGTGCTGGTTGGGCTGATCGGGTTGCTAAACGCAAAAAACGAGCTTCAGAGTTGTCTGAAGGAGAGAGACACTCTAATGCAGTCCGCTACGAAGCTTGCATGGTTAAAGAAACGGTATTCCTCCATCGTTGGTCATCTCTTGCTAGGTCAGCGCCCGAATATTTGGTATACAGTGAATTATTACACACGAAAAGACCATACATTCATGGAGCCACGAGTGTGAAAGCAAACTGGCTTCCTCGATATGCTCGTGCGTTGTGTAGTTTCTCTGCCCCACTTTCGGAGCCTAAGCCTTATTACGATCCTACTGCCGATCAAGTGTTCCAATGGGTGTCCCCCACTTTTGGCCCACATCTTTGGCCGCTTCCTCTGCATGGTTTGCCCATCAAAGATGATTCAACTAGAGTTGCTGTTTTCTCTTATTCTTTGCTCCAAGGGCAAGTCCTGCCATGCCTGAAAGATGTCCGGAAACTTATGGCCGCCTCGCCTGCAACCGTGTTGAAGCCTGAAGCGTGGAGTATGAAACGCGCGGGTAATCTGTTGATGAAATTGAACACAAAAGGAAGAGTTATCGATAGTTGTGAAAAACTAAGGATGGTTTGGGAAGAAAATCCAGTGGAGTTGTTTTGGGAAGTTCAAGATTGGTTTCAGGAAGGATTTCATGGCCAGTTTAAACAACTCTGGGAGGAGATGCTTCATCAGGTTCTTTTGGATCCCAAACAAAGGTTTTCCAAAAAGGTTAGTAAAAGGAAAAAGTAGCTTCTTGCAGTTGCAGCCAAGGAAGATATTGTATTTGTTATTTCAATTTAATCTTATATTTTAAGCATCATGAAAAACAATTGTATGGCTTATAGGTGAATTGAGTTTTAGAAAAAATGGGAAAATTTTAGAATTTCAAAGTATAACTTTATTTAATCTTTAAATTTTAGAACAAATGGGAATTTTAGAATTTTAAAGTAGAACTGAATTTAATCAGCCACTGAGATTTTAGATCATGCTTGTTGCAGGCATTATAGCGTGAGAAAAACTTTAAAAATTATAGTATATGTATTTTGTCATTGTTCACTAACTTTTATTCATTTTATTTTTACTAATGTGATTTTTTTTTGGATATAGTTATATATGCATGTGCATAACAATTACTCCATCTGTTCTATAGGAATTTGTACACTTTTTTTATTTGGACGTCCCACACAAATTTACAGACTACTAAAAATAAAAACATTAATTTACGTATACACTTATAAATTTATACACATATTTAACCATATGTCACTAATTTATATATAAAATATATTTTTCTAAAAAATATTTCGTCCCATAGAGTGTAAATTTCTACTGGGCGGAAGGAATATTATATATGACTCCCTCCTATATGTAATTACTGGGGTATATCATACATGAATCAGAAATTCATTTTCTCGCCCTCTTTACCTCTCGGCAATGACAATTTATTGGAAAAAGAAATGAATTTCTGTCAAAATATTACTGCATTATGCAAATAAATAATTTTAAAAAAGGATAAAAACTTACTATATTAAACTTGAAATGTGTGGTTTCAGCTCAGTTTTAAGATACGACTAATAATATAATCCTAGACAGTTTCAGTCTAAATAAGCTGCTACATGATTAAATTCTGAAATTGTAATTTACATTATAAGATTAGTTAATACATCATTAAATTATTAATTTGTAATTTAAATTGTAACTATACGTGCTTATAAAGTTCAGTTGATACTTGTAACGATACGTGCTTATAAAGTGTCCTGATGACTCTTTCATTTTGGAATATTATTCTCTTCGTTTCAAAATTATTTTTATATGTAAAATAATATACATATTAAAGATTTATAAACTCCATAATTTTGCTTCATTTTGAATTTGATGATTTATAAGCTTTATATCTTAAAACAAAAATGTTTTAATTTGACAGTGATTTTATCTTGATGATATTTACAAACAATAAATAATATTATTAAATTAGGCAGACACAAGTGAATAAAAAACAAAATAGAGGAAAAGACATACATAATAATAATAATAATAATAATAATAAAAACACAATTCCATTACTAGTCAATTGAATCATCCTAACTCAACCGTGACTAGGATTAACACACTCCTTCAGCCCCATAGCTGAATTCATTACCCTAAATAGTACAACTCATTAAGCGGGTGGTGCCACATCCACCTCAGCCAACTTGCTTTCCACCAGAAAGCAAAATTTTAAAAAATAAAATAAAAGCGACATACCCCTCATAAATTGGGTTCTATCAACTAGGACCATTTAAAATTAGTCCCTTACCAATTTAACCCCTAACTAACTAACTAACACCATCAACTTACCGCTATTATAATAAAAGTCACACAACTAATATCAGTGACCCTATTAATGACACTCCCACCGCAAAAACTACCCTACTTTCCAATAATAAGTACCTTTATTCATCTAAATTGTGCTCCGGCGAAAGTCTGCCCGAACGACCACCCCGCCGGGGCCACATCGTCCGACACGAGCGTTCGCCCGTCGCTCGTCGTGACCTTGAACGAGAGGCTTTGCCCGTTGAGATTGGCGTTGCTTTGCCAATTTTGCCCCCAGTTTCTCGACATGGGCTGCCACCCTGTCCGGGATCCTTTGATGGAAACTGTCTGGACATCGCCGGCGCCGCCGACGTTGGTGACGAGCACTAGGTTGAAGAAGGCGTGGCCATTGATGGTGAACCTTATGCCACCCTTTCTGTTACAAGGTACCCTGCAAAAATTAAAGAAAGCAGTTAATTTTTGTGGGAAAACATAAAAGTGCATCACATGGGCCTACTTATTAACGCACTAGTAAAGCAGAGCAAATATGTCTAACGAATTTAGGGGTAAAACGGGAAAATAAATTTCTTAACTGGTGCAGTTTGAGAGGGTAAAAGCGGTGGAGAAAAGTGTCCACAAATTGAGCAACAAAAATTGGGATTCAGAAGAAAAAAATTGAAATTGAGTACCTTCGGTAAGAAACAGGGACGATTCCAGCTCTGTACTGAGCAATGTGTTGGAAGACGGGCTGAGAGAGGTCAAAGTGGCGGAGCGGAGGGTTGCACCACCCGCCGGCGTTGTTGGGCAAGGCATTGTTTGGAGGACAGAAATTGGTGGCGGTGACCACAATTGAACCTGGTAAACACCCCTGCTTGTCGCCGGCACACCTAATCTCATAGCAAGAGCCGCAGCTCAGACCATTGTTGAACAGAGCTGTACTCAGTGCTGCAGTGTTTGTACCATAACCCTGGCTGTACAGATTCCCATATCCACAAGCACCCCCTGCTCAAGATTCCAACACAACACAGTAATTAACCCAACAGATGAAAATTGCTTTAATAAATAAATAAATAAATAAAATCCGATTGATCTTTAATTAATCTTTCTGCATACCCATTGTTCCAGAAGCATCGCTTCCGCCATAGAAGGTGGCATGAGCATCAGTCCAACCCCCACCGTCACCGCGAACACGTGACGCCATTGCAAGAAAACCCACCAAGAAAATTCCAAAAAACGCCATTTCTTTCTCCTCCTGATATAAATAGATTCAAGAAATTAAATTCAGATGTTGAATAGAACAAGAGAGAGAGAGAGAGAGAGAATGTGAGAGAGGGAAGATGAATGAGAAATAAATGGGGGAGGAATGGTGATATAAATAGAGGCTAGGGTTTGGGGAAAGAGGGGCAAATTGGCACAGTCACACTACTAACCGAAACTTTTTCAGGCTGTTGGGAGGGGGACCAAAAACTGCACGATAAATAAAACCAGAAAATAGATTCTGGTGATGGTGCCATCAGAATAAATCTTTTTTTTTTTTTTTACATATTTTTAGGAGAATAAATCTGCTGCGGCTCTGTGCATTTAATTTTATTATTGTATTAGAAAGTTTAAACGGTGTAGATAGATAAGGGTTCACATGCGCCAGAAGCTGCACATGCACCTTGTTTGGCGCTTAGTTTTCGTATCCAAAACTGATTTTGCTTTTTCCTCTTTTTTGTTTGGTTTTGAATTTTAACCTTTTTTGAAAATTCAAAATATAAATAAAAATGAAAATAAATTTCTTGGGTATCTCACCAGCTTTTGTGATGATGATAATGGTAAAATTTGAAGGGGAAAGAGAGGGAAGTTACAGATTT
Organism: Prunella vulgaris; assembly: GCA_026898435.1. NCBI lineage: Eukaryota > Viridiplantae > Streptophyta > Magnoliopsida > Lamiales > Lamiaceae > Prunella > Prunella vulgaris. The sequence goes on along the minus strand of JAPKLY010000013.1, from coordinate 1,261,811 downwards.
TGCTTTCTTCAATTTTACTGCATCATAATCTCGTCTATTTCGAAAAACAAAATGTATTTGTTGCATTCCTTTTAATTGCAATATGGCCCCTGAGTTCCATGAATTTGTAGAAAAGATAATAATATAAGTAGTATTTTTCATGATTTTATTGCTGAATTTTATATTTTAAGTTCGACATGAATTTTAACTATTCATTATTTGAACAAAACACGTGAATTATAGAATTATATTTTTACGAATGGTTTCTTTTTAACATAATTAATTAAAATTAATCAAATTATTTAAATTTATTCGCTCTCATTTCTTTCAAATTAATGTTTCCAAATAGATATTGAAAAAAAAGAAGAAGAAGAGATAATGCACCTCATCTTCTCACTATTAATTCCAAAAAAAAAAATGTCAAAATAAAAAGGTCATGCCAAAAATAAAAATCAATGATATGTTATATATGCTTTAATATGAAGTAAAGAAAGATAACAATCAGCTATCTCTTAAAATATATTAGACAAATGTTATACATCACGACTCATATCGCTTTTAGTACCATTAATCATCTCAAACTGTTACTTTAATTTTATAAGTTTTATTGAAATTATACTATTTAAAGCTCCTTTAATTTTTTTATGTGACAGGATTTGGTACATTTAGCAAGAATTTTTTTTAAATTTTTTTTTACAACATCTTATAAATCATGATCTAAAATGGTCAATATTAATCAAATAAAATTTTCTTTGGGAGTTTAGACATTATGCATCTATACCAACAACTTTTTCCAACATGCCTATTAGAATTAAACTGGATCATTCATCTCAAATATATGCAGTCCATGATCAAGACCAGAAAATTGTATGTATTTCCTTATATGCAAATCTCACTTCTGTGTTTTCTTTAAATTATACTTACTTTGAATCATAAATATTGAAAATATGAAAAATTAATGGAAAATAACACCATCATTCATTGTCTTTAATACTTTTGTTTTCCTTTTTTTTTTCTTTTTTTTCTTTACTCTGCACTGAAGATTCTGATATACTAAACGCCAAATAAATGATGAATAATTAGCAAGTTGACTTGCAGAAGCCGAAAATATATATTGTAATAAAAAGAATCCCTCAAAGAAGATTTGGTGCTTCTGCAGTGTAAGTTTGATTAAATTGGGATCCAATATATAATTAATTCATCTGGAAAAAAAATATACTCCCTCCTTCCCATAATTGTTTTCATATTTTTTTTTTCGTTCGTCCCACAATTGTTTTCACACCCCATAAATGGAAATTATTACTTTAACTTTATCTCACAATCCAATTAATCTCATTATTTTAATAATATAATTTTACACAACACTCTATTTTTCTTAAAAGTTGTGTCATCTCAAAGTTGAAAATACATTGGGACGGAGGGAGTACTTTTTATGATGACGAAACTGCCATTGTCTTGATATGGTCTAAGACTAGTGTGAAGGATGGAACATAGTTTTCAAAAAATATAGTATATTGGAGTGTAAATTTATGATACGGTTGATAATGGGAAAAAAAAATTGATCTTAATGACTGGGATGAAAATAATTTTTTGTGATAGAAACGTGGATTAAGAATAATTTTCTGTGATTTTTATTTGGAGAATAATAGACCTTTTTTATGAAATTTATGACATGAATTGTATTACTCATATCATAATATTTTTTACACTATAGTTTTAATTAAAAGTGTAATGACATTAATAAAACATCTTATAATATTAATAAATATATCGTACAGTATAAATTATGAATAAATTTTACAAGAATATTATACTTAATAGAAATTAGAATCTCTTAAATCCATTTCTAAATCTATAAAATCCTACGTGGTTTGATACAACGCTTCCTACATACATTTCTAATTTTCTCCTAATTTTATATTTTTTAAATAACCATTGTCGGTTACTTCTTTTTCCATCTTTTTTTAATTTATAAATTTCTCCTTCTATTCTATCACTCCACATAGGCCAACATCGCACTCATTACTCATTTTAAAATTATATATAATATTAATTTCAAATTAAATTATTTATTTAAAAAAAATTAATTAACATGTTCGTATGAATTGAAATTAGAAAAAAATTAACATGTTCGTATGAATTGAAATTAGAAAAAAAATCAACATATTCATATGAATTAAAATTTCCGAAATTAAAATTCACAACCTATTTATAATAGTATTACAACCTTAATATATATACATATGTAAAAATATATTTATAATTATGTTTTATTATTTATTAAATAATTATTAAATACTTAGGGGCGCTTGTTTCAAATTCCTCAATGGTAATGGGAATGAAATTTTATTTTCCTTATTTACCCTTACATATGTTCAATAATGGTGGTTACATCATTAATGTTGTGCTCCAATTTTGAAATAAATATACAAAAAAAAAAGGGAGACAATTCAAAATACCCATTTTCAACTTCACAAAATTTATTTTACCCATTTTAAATATAAATAATTTTTTCTATCCATTTTCAATTTCAAACAATCTTTTTTACCCATATAACCCACAAACATTATTATCTAGTTATTCCACCACACTTCACTCTACCCCACCCTACCCCACCTCCACAACACCCTATTTGATATTTATATAATTTAATATTTTAAAACATACAATTTTAATAAATTAACTAATTATAATATTTTCATCATATATATGTGATTATTTGAATTCTCTATTTAGACTATTTTAATATATAATGCATATTAATAAATATTATAATATAAAAATTAAATTTTAATACAAATTAATGAATATTATAGTTTATAAAAGTATATAAAAATATTTAATTTGTGATATTTGAAAATATATTTATTAAAATTTAATTAACACGTTCCACATCAAATTAAATTAAAATTTTTAATATTCTACCAAATTTTCTTTATAAAAATTTAATTATAAACTTTAATTTTTATTAATAGCAAATTAGTGATTAATCAATAAATTTTTTTTTATACAAAAATACTAATTAAAAAATTCACTCTAATATTTTAAAATACAAACTCTCTCTCTCTCTCTCTCTCTCTCTCTCTATTTATATTTATTTACCTATTAAATAGTTTATAAAGTCTAACCTATCCCCTATATGAATGTAGTGTAGTTATGAAAATAAGGTGGGACCCAATTCAAAGTTATTAACTCTTTTATACCGATTTTATAAGGGTATATAGGTCTTTTATGATGAATTGGGTATAAAAGATGTTTTAAAGTAGATGTGGGTAAAATAAATTTTTAAAAGTTGAAAATGGGTATATTGTGGTATTCTCACAAAAAAAAGTTGTTGATTGTTATAGGGGGGATTGATTGAGGAGGATGATTATAGGATGAGATGAGGGTAATCAAATTGGGGGGTAATGATTACCTTATTTAGAAGGAAAATTAATGTCTTGATCTCATTACCTACTATAATTGCTCTATATATATCTCAATTCCCATTACCACTGAGAAATTTTATACCAATCGCCCTCTTAATACATTTTTTAGAATAATCATATTTAAAATAAAAAATTAATATTTTAAAATACAATTATATAATTTTCAATATTTTATAAAAAATTAATTTAAAATTAACATATAATTTTTTTAATCCCGCATATTTGCGGGGTTATGTACTAGTTATAAGAATTTTCGGTTACTTAAAATAGAATTTTTAAATTCATCATTTTTTTTTATCGCGCGTTATTTTAGATTAGTGGTAGATAGTCTTATAGTCATGCATAGGGATGACAATGGGGCAGGGCAGAGCGGATATCTAAGAACCCATGCTTGTAGGGGTGGCAAAACGCCCCGCCCCGATCTGCCCCGCCCTGAATGGGTCAGCCCCGCCCTGTCCTGAGAATGGGGCAACCTGCCCCGCCCCCCGCATGGGGCAGGACAGGCATTGGTTTACAATTTTACTGCCCTGCCCCGCCCCGCAAAATATTATATACTAAATAATATATATTATTTATATATAAATACTATATTTTATATAAAATAAATATAATAATATCAAATATTTTTTATTTATTATTATTAAACTAATATAATCAGAAATTATATATAAGATATTTTAAATTATGATCTAAACATTAATAATTAATATCTAAAATATAATACATAAATAAAAAAACACTTTCTTTCATTAGGGTTTACACTTTCATTAGGACTTATATGATGGTTTAATTTCTT
>JAPKLY010000013.1:1243651-1257208 GCA_026898435.1 Prunella vulgaris | reverse complement strand
TTGTGCCCCATGCCTGCCCCATCGCGGGGCAGATCTCCCCGCCCTGCTCCATCCTGCCCATGTTAATTTTATACCAAAATATAATATATATTTTAGACAAATAAAAAATTATTTTAAAATAAAATTAATGCAATAAATTTATCAAAATATATTCACAAAAATAATTTTACATTAGAATTACAATAAATAAATAATATAATTTTAAATTTATTTAATATATTATAAATGTAGGATATTAATTTTATTTTATATGTTATAAAATATTATATATTATAAAATATATACAATGGGGCAGGATGAAGCGGGGCGGGGCGGGGCAGGACAATAAAAATACAAACTCATGCCTGTTCTGCCCCATGCGCAGGGCGGGGCGGGCCGGCTACGGGCGGGTCATTTTGCCATCTCTAGTCATGCATTAAATAATAAAGTTAAAAAAAAATCGAATACTCTTTATTTGCTCTCTGATTCATATAAATAACCAATCTAGCTAATAAATATGTGATTCAAGTACAATAAAGGATGCATGACGTACATTCTTATCACTTTTGATACGTTTGAAATAAATTTTACATTTATTTTTGTCAATTCCATATATTTTTGAATCAACATGTACACTAGCTACTTAATAGTTAATATATAAATTTATACAAAATTAATTTCTCGAATTTCTACATTTTATTTCACCTTTTTAATAAGTGAATGCTACTTCCTTCCTATCTGTGATGATTGTTTTGGGAAGTCGGAGTAGAAATTAACTACTTCATTCGTCCAATAATTATTTGCACACTTTTATTTTATGTCAGTTTCACAATTATTTTCACACCCTATAAATAGAAATTATTATTTTAATTTTATTCTCATACTGTTTACATATTTACACAAAATGTCATTATTTGTTTATTCAATTCAACTAATTTTGTTATTTTAATAATATAACTTTACACATCATCCTAATTTTTTTAAAATATTATGCACTCCTAAAAGTGAAAATATCTCTGGGGCAGAGGGACTATAATTTTACCATTTCAATTAAAAATGTATTTTCAAAACATATGTTACTCTCAATACCAACTAACAATAAAAAGAATGAGAAAAAAAAGAGGAACACATTTTTTTTTTTAAATTACAAAAAAGAGTAAGTGTGCAAAAATTATAAAAAATACACATTTAAAAGCACACTCAAAATAAATATGCGAATATTTTAAAAGTTGCACATTTACTCTTTAAAACTTGTCCCTCCTTGTAGCTGCCCCCGGAGAGAAGGACAACAGTTTAGTTTATTCAATTCTACCACGTCTCCTACAAAATAGAGTTACTATCAGAATTGGGATTAAACTTTAGAGCGTGATTGAAAATAATGAATAGACATGACCTATGCAAGAGCAAAATCAGAATAATGACATATCATTGTGGCATTAATTTCACCACAATTTTCTTACTAAACGTAATTCAGACATTGTTTTCAAATTTTTGCAAATTCTTTCGCTGTAATATTAATTAATGATAGAAAGAAAATGATGCTCTCATGGAGTGCCAAAGTGTTTGTTCTTAAATCTATATTTGCAGTACATATGTCAAATTGGAACATTAATTGAGTTCACGTGAACACGTTGTACTATAATATAATATATTACTTCCTCTGTTTCACGGGAATTTACACATTTTTCTTATTCGAACGTTCCACACAAATATATACACTATTAAAAAAAAAATTGATTCACGTGCACACTCACAAACCTATATACATATTTACCCACTATTTTATATATAAAACACATTTTTATTAAAAAATGTGCCGTCCCGTAGGGTGCAAATTCCTACGGGACGGAGGGAGTAATTATTATTATTGTTATGTATATATTCTTACTATTACCGCTATTATAAAAATATATTTAATTTTATAAGATAATAATGTATATGCATAAAAAAAATTATAAAAAAATTGGGGGGGCGCTTGGTATGTAAATCTTTCAATGATAATGAGAATTGAGATATAATTGTAGTAATTATAGTAGCAAATGAGAACAAATGAGGTACATAACATTGTTTTTCCTCCTAAATAAGGTAATCAACACCCCCATTTGATTACCCCCTCTTCACCTTGTAATCATCCTCATCAATCAATCCCCCATATCACAACCAACATCTTTCTTTTTTGTCCACTTTTTCCAAAATTGGAGCACAACACTATTGATATAACCATCATAAATACAAACACACATTCAACATATGTAGGGCAAAAAAGAAAAATAAAATTTCATTCCCATTACCATTGAAAAATTTGAAACAAGCGCCCCCTGGTATTTTCTTTTCCCATGTCACTAATAAAAAATTTCATCCATTCGACAAATTCTACTTTTTTTTCACATAAATTAATAAAATACCATTTATTGTATCTCGGAATTTTGGATTTTACTTACAAAAAAACATGACATATCTTTGTTTTTTTTTAATATAAAAACAGCAATGTTCAATTCTAGTTAATAATATTAAATAAAGGTGGTTTTAGATCAATACCGTGGTATGAATGGAGTGTATATAAGGTATCATTCAATGAATCATTGGTTCAATGTCGGAATTTTTTAGGATGTAGCATTTGGTCTTTCTGTCAACTTGACTGCCTGCATATATAGAACAAACAAAAGAGCAAAATTAATCAAGAAAAATAGAATTCGTCCACTATATCAAATCGTGCAAAATATACAAAAATCAATCAGTCCTAATTTACTAAGCAACAATTTAATGCATGCACTACGTGTAAAGATTATGTTTTCTATAATTAACCAATTTGATAACAATACAACTAATGTGCCCACTTTCAATTTTAATGGGGCAATGGGGGACGTGAATCAAAATAAATGAGAGATTCGTTTTTATTAATATTGTTTGGTATTATTTATTATATGTATAAATGAGATATACAAATAATGTAAATAAAAGAATAATCACTAATTCTATAGTGATTAATATTTTAATAATATTTATTATCATTCTTATTTTTAATTCATTTCAAACGCCCCCTTAATTGATAGAATATAGAAATATAGTTTAACATTGAGAATATCAAGTTGAGACTTTAAAGTTAGTTTTACGTGTTAAAATTGAGTGTTCTAACTTTTCTTTTGATGATTCACTTTTAAATCCAAAAATAATATTAGAAAGCTAAATTATATTTTTGAATTGTATAAAAGCATAATATTGTAACTATTTGAATATATATATATATAAACCTACAGAAATGAGCAAACTTGTATACAAAGAATTACCAAGAGGAAAATAGGATAAAGTGTTTAATTAATTAATAAAAAGGGTCCCATCACACAAAAAAAAAAAAAAAAAAAAAAGGCTAAACGACTATTTGATCCGACAAAGATGAGGTTGTTATGGATCATAGGTTTACCTTTGTCTGCCATAATTTTCTGAAGAATCTATTACCTTAGAAATCATTAAAAACTATTTACTCTTTATAAATTTTATTTTTTCATTTACTATTTGCTCCTAGATAAACATCTTTAAATTATATTTGTATTCCATTAATAATCATACAAAAAAGGTTTTCATTTTATTTTTTTTATTTACATTGATTAGTATTTTAATTTTTATAAATAGTTATAGAGTAGGTATTGTGTAACAAGACAAAAAAATAAATTTATAAATATAAACCTTGTATTATAAAGTGTTTTATATCATAAAAATGACTTATATAATACTTTACCATAGTTATATTATTTGTTTTAATATTATAATTCTACTCTCATTTATAAAATCACGAAAATTAAAATGAAAAAATAAAATTGAGAGGAGGGAGTAATAAATTCAAAAGATATCAAAATGAACTACTCCCCTGTCCACCAAATTATTTTCCACTTTTCTTTTTTATTTGTCCACAAAACTTTTTCTCATTTCTTTATTTGGACACAACCTACACTCACAATAAAATTTTGTGCCCCATAATACTCTTACTTTTCCCTTATTTTATCTATCATTTTAATATAATACTATTTTTTATTAAATTCTGTGCCCACGAAAAATAGGAAAAAGATTCATGGATGGAGGAGGACATCGAAAGTTAAACTACACATAGAGCTGTTAAAATAAACGAGCTGCTCGTGAGCTCGACTTGACTCGGCTCGTTAAGGCTTGACTCGATTCGACTCGATGTGTTAAACGAGCCGAGCCGAGCCCAAAAAAATACTCGTTTACTTAACGAGCTCGGCTCGGCTCGGCTCGACTCGGTATGCTCGAAAAATAGAGGTTATTTTATAAGTATTATATAATTTAGGGTATAAAATAATAATATTTTACATAATAATACAACTTATATTCTTAAATCACTTATACCATTGGTGATAGTTTTAGTTTTATTGTTGTTAAAATAAACGAGCTACTCATGAGTTCGGCTCAGCTCGTTAAGGACTCAACTCGACTCGATGTGTTAAACGAGTCGAGCCGAACTCAAAAAAATACTCGTTTGCTTAACGAGCTAGGCTCGGCTCGACTTGATAAGCTTAACGAGCCGAATCGAGCCTGACACTACTCGGGCTTTGCTCGGCTCGTATAACAGATCCAAGTGCACATAAACTAATCATTTGCCAAAACAAAGTTCATACAATTTGCACGTGAGTTCATTTCACTCTCACCTTTACTTTTTCACCAGCTAATTATATTTGTTTGACACGCACACGCTTATATTTTAAAATTGCAATTATTATTATTTTTATTATATGTAGAATAAAATAATATAATAATTATAAGATAGCATGCACATGAAATAAAGCATAATTAATGTGTTTGCAATCATCAACTAACAACCGTTACAACACAAAAGATTGAGCAAAAGAGTTGGCAGAATAAAGTACATCTATAAAATTAGTGTTAGATAAGTTTTAAAAATATTTGTACATAAACACTGTCATCTATATAAAATGCATATACTCAAAATAAATTTGCAAATTAATGTGATGTTGGATAGAGTTCAAATAAAAAATGCAATTATAAATTACAATTGAGTTCGTCAAATTTTTATTTTTTGACATAATCTATCGATTTTTTAGAAACAAATCTTATTGTTTGATTTTTGTTATTGTTTTTTATAGTAATAACATAATTTTTATCATATATACTTTCACGGCAGAGGTATCCAAAATTTGATGGAGACAGCCACCTCATAGATCGATATTGGGGGTGTTGACTGGAATTTCAGTCGATGTTTTAAATATCGACTGATTTTATTTTTATAAACAACCAATTTTCCCCCAATTTTGCTTAAATGTGTGTGAAGGAAGTGAATAATGTGAATTGGTGGAGAAAATAAAGTGTCAAGGGGTGTCAAAGTGATTTTGAACCAAATAATTAAGAACCGTAATACTGGAAATTTTTTAATTTTGGGCACAATAATTTTTGGATTAATTGCAAATAAAATTATCACATTTTCATAAATTGCACTTTAATCTAAATTTTTTGAATCTATTCAAAAAGAAAATTATTGTTTGATTGCAAACAGAATATTCAACAAATAAATTTATTATTGTCCGAAAATAATGTTACCCACGTACATAGAAAATGAATAGTTAACTGTATTGATACGTTTATATTGATTTAAATGATACAAACTAACAACAGATAATTATTACTTATTTTTGGGTAGATTGAAATCAACATTTTGGTTAGAAATGCTAATAAAATATAAATTTAGGCTTTGTTCGCAATAATTTAAAATTTTAGATTATATTGTAATTTGTAAAAAAAATTATAATTATTTATTTACAATTAACTCATATAATATTTTTTATATAGTTAATATATATGTACCTAAAATTTTATTAACTTATTCGCAATCTAAAATGTTTTATCTAGGAAAATAGTTATTAAATTTAATGGTGAAAACATTAAGCGACGTCGATATTGGCATAGACTTCACAAATCTAAATAGTTAATTATAGGTATTTACATATTCTATTAAAAAGATAATTATATTTATAAATTTATTCAAAATTTGTACATATACAAAAAAAAATGTAGAAACATATTTTTTTATACAGAACCATAATTTATGATCAATGTTTTTTTTTTATTAATATCATAAATTCGTTGTGGAAGTGTTCACTAGTAATCATCGATCTAAGCTGCATATGACATTGACCACGTATATTTTATTAATAGACTATTTTTGTATTTTATTAGTACAATAGGAATACAGGCCCCCCCCCCCCCAAAAAAAAAAAAGAGATAACATTAATTTATTAATAACGATCTTCAATCTTCATGTTGTTCAATATGGGGATTTAATTAATTAGTTAGCCAATATTTATATTTAAGTTGAAGGTTTTAAGAATTTAATTAGAATAAATTAATTATATATGTATATATATATATATGCTTCATTTTCCTTGACGGTGGACAACATTTATCTGGACCAGGAAACATAGGCTATAGAAAAGACAACCGCTCAAATATGACAAGCCAGCACATGGAAGCATATGCATCAAAATTAATGAGTAATCCCCCATTTTTTTCTCATTTTCAAACAATATATATATATATATATTTGTGACACTGTCTCGTGCATAAAATTGAACAAAAAAATTATATAAAATGTGATAATATTTTTAATAAAAATAATAATCATTTTTAATAAAAATATTATTAAATTTTAAAAATAACATTTTAATTGTATAATCTCACACGAGATTTACTCATATATATTTATTTATTTTTGGGACAGAACCTTGACTTAGAGGACAAAATTGAGGGAAAATCGTCTTCTGAGAATAACGAAAGACCAATTCTTAAAATTGACAAAAAAAATAAATTAAAAAAATCAGTTGATGAGCTAACAAATTTAAAGAATGCTCAACCCAAAAGATACCCGTGTTAGCTAAGACTATCAATTTTGTGGGTTAAATAATATTAGTCGATTTTAACTTAAAAACATTTATATCTGCATTTTTATCAACGTCTTCACGATCAAAGGGAATTTGGTGATGAGAGTTTCAATCAATCTTAATTTAATCTATAGAATATTCTAGTAGGGAAATTAAAATTGCTGAAGATTTATTTATTTATTTAATATATATATATATATATATATATATTATATTTTTTATGTGATAGTATGGATTGATTTAATTCGTCGTTATGTGATAGTATGGATTGATTTAATTTTAGTTTGCATATAATGCAATTATCGTTGAAGGGAAAATAATAAAATCACCAATTTAACTTTGAAAGTAATACTCCCTCCGTCACACTATAAGTTGCTCATGCTGTCATTTTCGTCCGTCTTTCTATATGCTGGTCATTGCTTTTTTACCTTTTTTGGATATTACTATTCACTTCTTTATTACTTATTTTCAATATTTTTACACTATTTTCATTACTTTTTCACTTTATTATTCACTTCTTTATTACTTATTTTCAATATTTTTACACTACATCACTTATACTTTTTCATTTTTATCTTAATTCGTGTGCCCAAAAGCAACGAGCAACTTATAACGGGATAGAAGGAGTAGTATTTTTTCTATATCGAATAATGACTTCAAAAAAATTAATCAGCTCCCGTTGTTTGAATGGGCGAAGGAGAAAATAATGAAATAACCAATTTAACTTTGAAAATAATAGTTTTTTTTTTTAAAAATATCGAACAATGAGTTCAAAATTATTTCCAATTGTTTGAATAAAGAATGTGAAAATAATAGATTTTGCAAATTAAGGCAAAGAATAAATAGATGACGGAAAGGCACGCAAGAATGACGACTGATAAAAGAGGCAGACAACATTAGCACGTAAGTAAGAAGCCTTTTATTCCTTTTACCAAATTGAAACATCACATTCTCTTTTATTTTTTAATTATGGTCTCAATATATTCCAACAGCTCACATGAATATGGCTTCAAATTCAAGAAACAATTGGGTTTTAACTTTTAATTAAAAACATGGAATTATTGCATATCTTTGAATTTGATTTGCATGGGCCAGCATGTGTTGTGTCAATTGAGATTGTTATCTAATTCAATTTTTCTTTTTCTCCTTTTGGATGTATATATGCATGGATGAGTAAGTTTTCTTTACACTATATATGGTAGAATAGAATTTAAAATTACTTTTAAAAAGTAAAATTATTTTTATTGAAAAATCTCGGCACATAAAATAAAAGAGTGATTTACATATTGGTTCAAAAAAATTACTATATTTACAAATTAATTTACAATATTTGCATAGAATCACATTTTTTTCTGTACAGAACCAATTTGTAATTAATGTTAATTTTGTGAATCATTTTATAATTTTTCCAAAATAAAACTATGTAGATATAGTAAAAGTTGACATATCATTTAATAAAAGTTAATTGTGTTAAATATTATATTATTAATTTGCAGTATGTTAGGGTTGGATTATAATAACCATTGTCACGTGATTTTGAGGTTTAGACCAAGCACCATCACAAGTTTAACTTGTGATTTACTTATTTTGTTGTTCCAACTAATATATTATTAATATAGATTTTATAATCATGATGCAATGATAAAAACTTGATGAATAATTTTTTTTATTTTTTTTAAAGAATGTGTTGAAATGAACATTGATTATAGTCTCCCAATACATGATACATAATAGGCCACTCAAAATGATAAATTAAACAAGAAAAATACTTTTATACTAATATGATGTATTGAAATTATTGAAGTGGTTGCCCTTTATACGTGGTTCTGATTTGTCCATTATCGATTACTCAGATATTAACTGTGTATTGGGATATATCGTTCTATGTATGAATATTCTATTTTATATGGGTGAAAAATAGATTTTTGGAGTACAAAAAATAACCTACCGTGATTCATTCAATTGTGAGTCAGAATATCGAAACTATTCATTTCAAGAAATTATGTGTGACATACACAATTACTTTGTGTTTTGGATATTTTTCATCACATCATCCCTTGCTCCTTTGTGATAATAAGAGTGGTTTATTCCTCGCTTAGATTTAAATTACGCACAAATCCTTGCTAAGCACTTGACATTGACTTACACTTGTTTATACTTTTTTTGCTTGGCATTATCCAAAAGGCTGGAGTATATATTTACTTTGTGTGGATCGGAATTTTGTAACAAACACTCTTATCTTTAAATTCAACATCTTATCTAAAATAATAAATGTACGTCCTGCCCATTTTATTTAATAAGTGGTCACATGAAAATTTTATGTTAATCTACTACTCTTCGACGTATCAATTTTTTAAGGAATAATTACAAATTCTGTGCAGGAAAAAATATATTTATGTGCATAAAAAAAATTATATTTTTATGCAAATGTGAATCAATTTCTAAATAGAGCTACTTCTTTAATCAATATATAAATGACCCATTTTTTAATATTACACATACAAATTTTAACATATGTGTGTTAAGGATATTGATATATATATATATATATATATATATATGGTTATATATGATGTGCATATTCTCTATGAATTAGACATAGAACCGAAGAAAGTGATGAGATATGTCACCACTTAAAGGTTAATCAATTTAAAAATAGTAAAAGAAATTATTGTAATTAATTATTTTAAAAAATTATTGTAATTAATTATCATATTAATTAATTTGCTAATTTTCTTTCTGTTTACATGAATTACACAGACAGAAGCAATTTTTTCGTTTAAGATATACCAGAAAGAAAAAGAATTGTTTCTTTATTTCTTTTTTTTTTCCAGCAAAGAAATAAAAATAAAATAATAAACAGAGCTATTAATTAATTGGTAGATAAAATTAATAAACTTCGGTGGACCAGAAAGTAGGTATTAACCCAAAATATAAAAAGCAAATTCTTTCATCTATATATATTTGAATTTGTTAATTGTACGATTTTGTTTGTTAAAGTAGAATTAATGCTAACTGTTTGAGTCACGTTTTTATTAGGGTTTTTAGATTTCATGAGAGCACTTCTTTTCTAATTTATTATGATGTTATAAAAAGAATTATGACTGGGTCTTTTCCAAAAGAAGGAAATAAGAAAAGGATATATATCATTTTAGTATTTACACTATTTGCTGATTTCATTGTCTAAGTAGATATTCATTCCGTTTATCTTAGGATGTTAGAGAAAATAATTAGTTTGAGTTAGGAGTTGAAGTTCGTGGATGTTTATCACTTGGTAAATTTATCGAATCTCTATAGTTCTGTAAACAACAATTATTTATTTTGGGATACTTCTAATACTCATCAATAAAATTTCTTTTCTTATAAAAAATAAAAAAGAATGGATGAATATAGAAGTTAATTATTAGAAGATGACGTCTGCGAATCTCTTACTCCAACTTTTTGATCGGTAAATGTTAATTAGAAGTTAGTTCACCAAATCTCCAAACACTCAAAGAATATCTCCAACCCAACATTATATCTCTCTCTTAATTTATTCCCAGAGAGAATCGAACCTGGATCACTCACTCAAATGAAGAGCCCGGTGGCTAGATGAGCTAACCCACTTACTTCTGTCACGTGACTATAATTATTTCCATAACTCAATAAAGATCTTCTCTTACTTAGTTATTGAATATTATGGTTTTGTTTATATTGCAAATATAATTCAAGTGTATTTTTTTTTTTTTAAGTTTTATCATTATTGAAAATCATTTTTATTTATATTAAAAAAAAATTTCTCGTCGAACAAATTTTTAACAAAAGTTTGTATAAAGTTCATGATGAATTCGATTTTGTCAATTAATATACGGGTATTTCTGGCCGAGGAGAATGCAACTCACATAAAAAAAAAAGTATTTCTAGCCGAGCAGAATGCATATACCCATATATATACATGTGTATATAATTGGAGTTCATAATTAATGTATGTACATTCATTATCACTGGTATGCATAATTATTATTGCTAAACATTCAAGTATATTTTTTATTAAGAGTAATAGTAATAGTAATTATATATCACAAGAGTGTAGAATTTTTTAATAATAACATGATTAACCTTAAAAAAATTATTTGAATTGAATGGTACACCTGATGCACAATAAAATTATTCAAGTATTATATATTTTTGTGAATATAATTAAGATATATTAAAGATATTCAAGTATGATACTTGATTTAGCCGTCGGTAGATTTCAGTATTTCCTAAACGGCACTCTAACCATTTTCAATTACTATTTTGGAAGCACATGATTTAGTATTGAATTTTTTACGAAATTCGACCTATAATACACCACTGATATGCATTGCCTCATTGTAGCATCAAGGCCAAGGGCGTGTATAATTCGGTTATTAATTGAAAATCGAATCGAAATCGAATTGTAATATTCAGTTCGATTTCGATTATCATTTTTTAGAATTTCGGTATTCGGTTCGGTTATTAAACGTAATTATTTCGGTTAACCGAAATCCAAGCCGAAAAAATTATATATTTAATAAATATTAATATATATTTAATAAATAAAAATATAAATCATAAACCTAAATCCTAATCTAAGTGTACCATCCGTGTGTGTGGGTTTCAATTCATTTCTTCCTAATTTATGCATTGCTATTTACTTATTTAGTTATTTGGATAAAAATAATAAGGTTTGGTTCGATGTATATTCAGTTTTATATATATTCGGTTCAGTTTTGATTTCTTTTACCTTAATTCGGTTCGGTTTTCAATTTTCATAATTCGGCTCGATTTGGTTACCGTTGCACACCCCTTAGCATGGGCCTTTATTATCCAAGGTTTGTTTTATTATTCTATACATTTTCTTTATTTAAATATCTCATATTAATTTGTATACTTAAAAAAAAAAAAACGTTAACTTATATACATATACTCATAAAATAAATACTTACATATCACAATTTTAATTGAAAAATAAATATTTTAAAAAAATATCATGGCAAAAGAGAGGGTGTTGGAAGTATATGGTTTATATAGGCCTAAGCATGGTTGAATATTGCCTATTTACTTGTGGATTTGATAAATGGGCCGTGACTGTTTTTTTCGAAGAATATGGCCCATTCACACAAGCATTTGATTTTTTTTTTCCTGAGAAAAAAGATTAAAAAAAGGAATTTGTGTGAAGGATGGAGACGGTATTAGTTTCTCTAGGATTAGTATCTGACGATTATTAGAAAAATAATAGTGTCATTGTTATTATAGCTATATAAACGACGATTCCATTTTACTTTCACTACAAAATAATATGCTTATTACCACACATTTTTTATTATATTATAAAGGATTGAATGTGCCCCTCTACCATATCTGTACAAAGAGAATAGTACATTTATACAGAATGGTAAAGAGGCCCTTTATGATCGTCGACCGTATAAATAAAATGAAAGATTAATCCTTACCAACTGGATCTTGTTGCTCCTGGCAACAAACATGCATGAATCATTTCACGAAGTATGTGTCCGGATAGTCCAAAGTCTCGATAGTTAGCTCGCGGCCTTCCGGTCGAAAAACAACGGCGATGAAGGCGTGTAGGTGCACTATTTCGTGGTGGGGATTGATTAATAACATAATAAATAAATTGTACTCGCATATTTATTATGCCATTGATTTTTAACGTGAGCACGATTTATTTATTATGACATTAATTTTATAATGTGATAAAAAAATATATGGTAATAAGTATATTTCTTTTATAGTGTGTTAAGCATTAACGTTTTTCCTTTGAAGAATAATGATTGTAACCTTCCTCTTGGACAAAAGCTTGAGAGAGTCGTGTGAAAACATCAATGTGTCATCTAATTTTTCATCAACCACTACTTTCCCACCAATTAACACACTTCGAATATAAAACAAGAAAGTTTAACCAGGGCTCCTCACTTGATGATTTGAATGAGTGACCCGGGTTCGATTTTTTTTTTAAAACGAATTAGGAGGGAGATATAAGACTGAAAAATAAGGAGTATTTGGAGACTTGATGTGCTAACCTAACTACTAATATTACCGATTTAAAAAAAAAAAACAAGGAAATTTTAGACATTAGTAACGCCATTCAACTTTAATTAGTATTTTTCTAAAATATTCTTAAATTCATTTTGCTTTCTCTCCTAACTTAAATTTCAACATCAATAGATAATTTTTTCTTATTGAAATCCTATAGTCACGTGACACAAACCGTCTATGACATATGTAGAAAAGTTGTAACAAAGAAGTGAGTATTAACCGTTTTTAGTATTAAATAAGGAAGCAAAAATTAGGTACATCACATGAAGTGTGTCCCTTGCGATGCATGCAATTTCACATGAACTTTGTTTGCATTTAAATACAATCCCAATTAGTACTATCAAAATTCAACACACATAAGCACATGACTCGCTGAAGCTCTATTTAATTATTTTAGGGAAATCCAACACATAAGTACATAACTAACAAAATTCAACCTATGGATGATTGTAAATTTATTATACCATTAATTTATTTTAAAGTCACTTACATATTAGTTCAAAAAAGTAGCTATATTTACAAATTGGTTCATAATTTCTGCACAAATTTTTTTTTTCTTACATAGAAGTATATTTTTTTCTGCACAAAAGTATTTTGTAATTTTCTCTTTATTTTA
>JAPKLY010000013.1:1189083-1217603 GCA_026898435.1 Prunella vulgaris | reverse complement strand
TATTGCTTCGTTCTATTTTCTCATTACACTTCCTTAACTCCATCACATTGTTCACATTTATTCGGGCTTTCGATAACTATGCTAACTTATTGTTACATTGTATGCATCTGTTGCTCAATTTCCTCTCAGGTTCTTGAAAAGTGTCATCTTCAAGTGGGACTTGAAGATAATATGATGATACAATTCACCCCCAAACATAATAGAATAAGAATCTTATACAAGTATTATGGTTTAAATTAAATAATTATAAAATATATTAATGTAAGATAAGGCTCATGTAGATATCAGCAAAAGATTAAGCCATCTATTCCAGTTGTAGGTCTTGTGAATACCCCCAGAAAGTTGGATAAATGATTGATGACAATTGGTCAAAGTAGAACTAGTTAAGCATTATCTTGCTTTTAGAGTGATGTGATAGATATATTTTTGTCATCACATTTGAAAACTTGTTTTCAGGGCATAATCTACGTTAACTACACCTGCAATGTGACAAGAAAGCGTGAACTGAATGAGTACGATTATGGTTTATTTGACTGGATTACATCATGTGCCATTTCGTAATTCACCAGCTGGTTGGCAGCTCTCGAGAACCGTAGGTTTGGTGCATTCTCTGCTTTTATCTTTTTGGAGAAAATATATGAACTAGCAAACAAAATAGGGCTATGATAAACGGTGAAGTTTTCCCTCCTTTTCCTCTCTGAATAATCAAATCATTTTGAGAATCATCTTTAGTTTCCACAAGTACGCTTGATCTGATTTATGATTGGGCTATATGTTAAAAGTTTCTTAGTTACATAGGTCAAAGTCAAATTATATGAATATTATCAGAAAAGTAAGACTGTTCTAGCAAGGAAATAAAGCCCCTAAATAAGATAAGTTCTCTCACCAACTTAAATTTTTTTATTGCCATACTGACCAACTTAGAATTTAATTCAACCTAAGCCACTAAGACACATTATCAATCTGAATTCATTCTGATTCAGTTAAAGAAGGCAACTTTTAATATCAAAGTTTAGATGATGCCGATCAATCAATTCATCTGCTGATCACCTGTTTTAATCTCGTGTTTTATATATGATCATTACACATGACGTGTCAAGTATGATTTCATCACCGTATTTGTAACAAACCGAATTCACGGATAGTTCTTGCAGTTTATCTTTAATATTTCTCAAATTTTTTTAAAAGCAGAAGACTTGGTTATATTGACTTGTTGTGTTTCCTTGTTCAATGTACTGGTTTTATTTTCAAATGGCGGCATGAGTTGGTTTCTTTTTAGGTCTCAGCCTTTTCCAATTCAAGCAATCTTTCATTATCATTTGAAAAGCATATAGCACAAACCCAAAAGCAGTTGTAAATTTATCTATGACCAAAACACCCTAGATTAGTGAACTATGTAGTATGACAACAAATGGCCTTCTCCACAAGCAAATCTGATCAAGCTCTCCATTGATAAAGACCACTTTTGCCAGTTTCTTTGTACACTTGCTGCCTTTGATATTCAATCCCCTGTCCTAAGCTGGATTCACAAAAAATGGCTGTTCACTTGAGGCTTCATAGGATCTGTGTAGAGTAGTTGAACTTGCTCTGGCTGATGTTTCTGGGTCCCATTTTCGACTACCATTTCTTGATTGTTGAACGGCATATTGTATGCAGTTTCATCCAGTAGTTGGGAGATTGAGGACATGTAATCAAACTCCCATAGGTGAGTTAGAGAGCAAGTTCTTGGGAATTTGTGAATTCTTGGTTCAGTAAAATCAGCAGCAGACGAAACTTGAGTAAACGTGTCTTCAATTTTTATCTCAGGTTGTCTTGTAGGATTCTTTTTCTTGTAGATTCTACATAGAACCCAATCATCCAACTGATTCACATGAAAAACAAGCTATAGTCATTGATTATTTATTTACTTAAAAAACACCACTATAAACGGAGAAAATTTATGTATTTATTTACCCTCATGGAGCCATTTTGCTTGTTTGGGTATGCTCTTGAATCACTCAATCTATATTCATGCATGATCCAATCAGTTTTCTCGCCCTTAGGCGGCTTTCCCTTGTAAAATACAAGGGATTTCTTCACACCTACAAATTTAGATCCACTATATATAACTTTATCTGTGCCAGTGGCTTTCCAGTATCCCGAAACTGCTGCTCTGTTCGGTCTAACCCCGTTTGGGTACTTTCTGTCTCGAGGACTAAAGAAATACCATTCATTTTCTCCAAACTCAGCCTTATCTGCAATATCCAAACACAACCCATGGTGTATCATACAGAAAAAACCTCAACTAGTATTCCAGAAAAATGTTTTTAGGTTGATTATAGTTACTAACCAGGCAATTGCCACGGATCGAATTTGTAGATATCGACCTCTGGGATAATGGAAACGGGGCAGGCCCGTGATGTAGCTTGGTTTCGGAGATAGTACACGATTAGTTCTTCATCAGTTGGGTGGAATCTAAAACCAGGTGGAAGGTCAGGGCCATATGTTCCAACCATTTCTTTCTTTCTTTCTTTCTTTGGATGCAAAAATGAAAGAAAGAAGGATGACAAACTATTGATAGAACCACTTCTCTGTTGTTATCTTTGGGTGGGGTGGGGTTGGTTGAAATGTTTGAAATGTTTGCAAAGAGATGGCTGCCATATTTATACTTGAGGGTTTTTTGTCATCTTGTTATATAGATTACATCACCTTTGATTGGTTGTTTTCTTGACTTTTTTATTTTCATTTTTATACAGGTGTATGCGCCTATTGTCATACGTTGTATGCAATGAATGATGCCATGCTTGGAGATTAGATAGAATACTAGACTACTTCCCTGTTATCCTTTTCTTTTTTTGTTTGTATCTTGTGGATAAAACTTGCGAATATACTATTATATATATGTATTTTGGTCGAGCATTCTTGTTCTTTATGGTGCTTTAACAAACTTTATTCCTATAATCTTCGATTAATCAATTTTCTGGGCTTAAAGTTGGGAGATAAGGATCAAGAGATGGAAAATTTGTCATCACAGAATTTGGACTTCTAAGCCTTGAGTCACTCGTGCGCTCATCAATTGCATGTCATGAAACTAAATTCGTTCAGTAATTTGCTGCATGCCATGTAATTAAATTCATTTAATAATACTAAGTTGTATATTAAAAATGCTATGATTATATTGTAAAATTATATCACAATATTTTACTCCCTCCGTCCATAATCTTTTTCTCATTTCTTTGTTGGCACGAGATTTAATAAAAAATAGTATTATATTAAAATAATAGATAAAGTAAGGGAAAAATAAGAGTATTGTGGACCCCAAAATTTTATTGTGAGTGTAGGTTGTTTTCAAATAAGGAAATGAAAAAAAAAATTTGTGGACAAACAAAAAAAGAAAGTGAAAAATAATTTGGTGGATATGGGGAGTACAACACAATACAAGCCGAACAGTGTGAAAATAAATATGATGTGGAATTAACTTTACAGTGTATCGTGGTATTCCCTCCATCCCATAGAAATTTGTATATCTTTTTTTATTTGGACGTTCCACACAAATTTGCACACTACTAAAAAAGAAACATTAATTTACGTGAACATTCACAAATTTATATACATATATATTTATCCATATGTCACTAATTTATATATAAAACACATTTTCCCTAAAAAATATGTCGTCCCGTAGGATACAAATTCCTATAAAACGGGGGAGTACTTAATAAATAATGTTGTATTATTGAATAAATATAATAACATTACTGAATGAATTCACTTACATGTAATCAAATACTCTATCTATCCCACTATACTTTTCTATTTGTTTTTTTTTTAACTACTATTCACTTTATTATTATTATTATTTTTTATCATATTATTTATACTTTTTCGCTTTTACCTTAATTCGTGTGCCAAAAAACAACATAAAACATATCAAGATGGAGGGAGTAACTAATATTGATAATCCTTTCTTTTTTATTTTTTTCATAGATTTTGTGCACATATATTAATAGGTAAGGAGAAAATATATTTTGATAATATAACTTATTATTTGAAGGTACATATATGTAGCACATCCACAATTTCTTTTATTATTATAGAAATGATACTATTAATTATTAATATTAATTTTTTCATAAAATATCCTACACCCCTACATGTTTAAATCTCAATACTTCCTCACTCTCTCACCATGAAAGTTTTCTAGAATTATTCCTGCATTCATACAAAAAATACTATGTTGTACTAATAAAAAGTTTCATAATTCGTTCATTCATTTTCCACTTCCCACTCGAATGACAAAGTATTGTATGGAAATTGTTCTTATCATAACAAACTTTAAAGTATCAAATATTTAACTATGTGTATCAAAAATTTTATCAGATGTATTTAAAAGTTGAGGTCAATAAAATCTATATATTGACTTCAACTTTCAATACACCTGATTAATATTTTGATACATTAAAACAATTTCATGATAAATTTATCATGAACTATTTTCACAAGGTATCTACTCCACGCGAATATACCAATATGTGCCTTCTTTCTTTTATTTTTATACTATGGTACCTACTTTTTCTTCTTGTATATCTTAGAAAAGCTAGGGAACGTGTTCAATAATTTGCTTGCATGGACAGGAGAGCCACTTCATATTTTGGCCACATATATTTCGAGGATACATTATTTTAAAAAGCTAACTACCTTTTCGCCTGTATATTTATATATAATTGAAAGTTAGGCTTTGAATTACTTTTTTCCATGGAAGGAATTTCTTTTAAAGGCTTTAGTAATTTCATTTGTTGAAAAAAAAAAATCCGAATGTGATTAGCACTGAATTCTGTTTGTGATTCGTTTTACGACCCTTTAAAGCCAATATATTTATGTAAAAGTTCGTATAAGCTTTTAAGTTTTAATGAATCAATGTTGGCCATTTTGATATTATTTTAGAAACGTGATTATATTTATAAATTAATTCAAAATATTTGTACAGAAGTATAATTTTTTTTACATAAAAATAAATTTTTTTTGCACCGTACAAATTTATAAATAATGTTAATTTAATTTGTGAACTATTTTGTATTTTTCTCATCCGGATCAGTGTTATACAAGTAAAGATGGGTTGCTTTTAAAATTTGATGTGTTAATCATCCAATCTTTCAATATGATTTATATAATCTAGTCAGTAATTAAATTGAGCAGTTATATTCATAAACAAGGATTCTCACTTTGTTAGATTAGGTGGGTTAACACACCTGGTCACCTAGCTCTTCATTTGAGTGAGTGACCCGGATTTAATTCTCTTTGAGAACAAATTAGGAGGGAGATCCAAGGATGGTTTGGAGATATTCTTGAAGTGTTTGAAGATTTGGTAAACTAACTTCTAACTATATACTTTAACTTCATAAAATGTCGGAAACGCAGCCACCTAATGATTTTTATTTTGCTAACTTTCTCCACTTTCCCCCTGTATTGATTATTTATTTTGAAAAATTCACCATTTAAATAAATTTGCCCTATTAGTGTATATATGAATATTTTAAAATTACTATAACTATATATACATATATATTAATTAATAAAATAATAATAGGATAAAATAAATTTATCATGAAATTATTTTAAAGTATTAAATATTTGATTAAATATATCAAATTATTTATCACGAGCATCAAAAGTGGAGATTAATAAAGTCTATAACAATTATTATAACATAATATCATTAATCCAAATTTTTTATATATTTGATGCTTTAGAATAATTATAACAATAAACTATTATGAATCAATTTTATACAAAATTTTACCTTATTACTGTGTCATACACTATGCCCCTTTTTCTTCTTTTATTTTTATTCAGGTTTAAGGTTTTAAGTAATAAAATATTAATTATCCTTAATCAGCTGTTGAAACCTTGTTTACTAGTGCACATATGTCGTTTGAATCCCAAAAGGATAGACAAAGATAAGCACTGGAAAACAGATATTAATAAATTAAAGGGTAAGTTTTTATTTGTGGCTGCATTCAAAAGGAGATATTAATAAATTAATGGGTGAATTTTAATTTGTGGCTCTT
The DNA here is from genome assembly GCA_026898435.1 of Prunella vulgaris. NCBI lineage: Eukaryota > Viridiplantae > Streptophyta > Magnoliopsida > Lamiales > Lamiaceae > Prunella > Prunella vulgaris. The sequence continues at coordinate 1,211,556 of JAPKLY010000013.1, read as the reverse complement.
ATCCAGCCACAAATCCACTTCATTATTATTGTAGCAGATCAGCTTCTTGATTTCAACATTTAAATGAGGTACCATTATTAAATCTACTGCACAATTTAATTATGTTTTTTAAAATTATAATAATATTTTTATAAGAAAGTACAATTGATTTTTTTTTATAAAGGCAATTGAATATTATTTAAAAAATAAATATATTATTTGAATATATTTAAATTTTTCTCTCCATATAGTACACAAGTAGGGATATAAACGAGACGAGCCGAACCGATTACTATGAGGCTCGATGCTCAGCTCGAACTCTAATAATTGAACTTAAGATTGGCTCGTGTGTAAAATTTTAAGCTCGCGAACAGCTCGAGCTCGGCTCGTGAAATATTTGTTAACTAAATAAACGAGTTAGCTCGAGATCAGCTAAAAAAAAAAAGCTCATTTGCATAGTTCGAGATCGGATCGAAAAAAAAAACTCATTTTCATAGTTCGAGCTCAACTCGATAAAAAAAACTCATTTATATAATTTGAACCTATTCGTAAACTTTCTAGCCAAATACAATAAAGCTCGAGCGCAATTCGTAAAATTCAACAAATAAACTCGAACGAATATTTTTCGAATCGAAACTCAGATAATTTAACAACGGCTTAACTCATTTCCGTCTAATACGCAAGACACCTGCGAAGCTACTTTGTTATTATTGGGGCAGATCAGCTTCTTGATTTTAACATTTAATTGAGGGCCATTATTATAAAATTAAGAAGGCTAATTCCAAATTCATTGCCACGTGTTCAGGGTCTGATCCATTGGATTATTTGATCTTATCAACACGCGTCGTGCTCGAGTTGTGCTCTAAGCTGGAAAAAGGTAACAAAAACTGAGAATTAAAAGATAAAGAAAAGAGAAAATTTGGGTCAAAATAAATTAGGAATATTAATGTGAATGTATCATGATCTGCATTTCTATTGGCTACTCTTGGTCCAATTTTTTTAAACTTTAATTGTCATGCGAAAATAATTTGTTAGTGGGTTTGTCCTTTTTCTTTTTCTTTTGAAAGCTGGGTTTGTCTTTATTGACTCTTCTATGGTGTAGTAAAAATAAAAATATTATAATTATAAAGTATTAAGGATTGTTGTATACATATTCTGATAAAAAAAAAATTGGTATGTTACTGATTTTATTGAAAGAATTAATTTTATTTTAAACTAATAACTTATATAATATTTACAGCCATTTTTTAAATGTTTATATAATGAAAATAGTTTTTAATAAATATATTGTTGATGTAATTTTCATAAACACGATTATGTGGCTGAAATAATCTCGATTACACCAATATTATGCTGAAATAGACGCGTATGTGAAGTTTTATATGTAAGCAGGTAGGTCGTATTTAAGCAGCACGTCGTTAAGGTGTAAATTTTATATTCTTTATTCGAATGAATTCGGTTACGTTATATAGAAAATACAAGCTGCTGAATCGTCACCAACCTGCTTCATCATAAGCTGCCGGTCAGCAGCCTGCTTCACTATAAGATGCTGAACAGCTACCTGCTTCATTATAAGCTCCTGACTCGTATTCACTAATAGCTAGTGACTCGTCACAGCTTTCTTCGATCTCCTTCTTTCTTCGTGCTCGATCAATTCTTTTAGATACATCAATTCGAACTTGATTAATTACTTTCTTAAGCACGCACGTCGATTATTTCATCAAACATATATATTTGCTAAATTTAATTTAAAATTAATTTTATTTCGAAACAATTTTATCAATTTTTGTTTGCATCACATTGTTTAGGACTATGGGCCTTGAAATTTTTTGATACAAGCAACAGTCCACTAACAAATTATTGCCCTTTCTGGGCCCAAATATTTCAATTTTACTCCCCTTCGTTACATTATATATTATTGAGTTTATTTAATTTCAGGCTATGCTCTCTCACTTATATTTTAAAAGAAAAAAATATTACTGGTGGTAAATGATTATTAGTGGGCCCTATTAGTCAGATTAACTGATTGCGTTATTTAAAACTTAATTCTTTTTTAGGAAATGAAAAACCACGATAGGAGTTTCTTGCTATCAGCCACTTCGTTAAAAACTTTTCTAATTTAAGGGAATTATTTAACACAAAAGAAATTGATTTATATGATCTCAGATTTTTTACTTATAAAATAATCCGGTGTAAAAATTTGAATTTAAAATAATATATGGAATGGTTTTGAATTTTGGTGAAATTTGAATTGAAATTTTTTCAATATAAATAAAAGTAAAAATAGCAGTATATAAATAAAAAAATAATTCATAATACTACTTTTTCTTTCTAAAAAGGATAATTACTACTTTCTTCATCCCCAACTGTATGTTTTTTGTCTTATTCTTTCAAGTGTTCATATATTTTTTTTTTTGGGATATAATCATTTTACTTTTACGCTGATAGATAATTATATATCTCATAAAAAATGGATCCTCAATACAATATTATTTACTTTGTCTATTATATTGTTCTTAAAATTTGTGTTCAACCATCTAAACACACCAAGTCATGATTTTTTTGTTATTGTGATAATGAGAAAAAAAAAACAAATTTAACCATACGTCACCATTTTAGCATCCGTCACTATTTGCTCGTTTCATTGTCCAACAGAGAATCCATATCCTTCATTTTACATATTCAAGAGAAAAGAAGTAGAAAATTAATTTTTATTTACATCCTCCCAACTGACTCTAAACAAGCGTGCCTTCATACAAAGAAAAGACTAGTAGGTGGCATGCGATGACGTGCATGCATTTTTTAAATTAATTCCAACTGAACCTTATCCTATAATTGTCAAAATTTTAATTAACTATCTTTACTTCGACTTCACCCAATTCAGTAAAAGAAGATTATAATAAAATTTAATTAAGATACTAGTTATATATATAATTAAAAAAAAACGAGAATATTTTATTCACTTAATTCCACCGGACAAAAACCTCAAGCATCTCCATTGATTGGAGAATCTATTTTGACCTTATCTTAATTCAAACATGACCATGATCAGTAGTTATAGTTTATGCATGTGTCTTAATTAAATATGTCCAACATGTGCCAAATTTATATTGTGATGAATTTATAAATAACCTAATATATCTAGAATCAAAGAAATCAAGAAAAAGTTACTCCCTCCGTCCCAGAGCAATTTGCAAGGGAGGAGGGGCACACAAATTAAGAAAAAGTAGAATAAAGTAAAAAAAATAGTGTTTTGAGGGTTAATTTGGTAAAATTTTATGTAAAAAGTGAAAAAGTTAGTTGGATTGAGTGTAATGTGGGACCAAAAAGTGAAAAAGTAATGACATTTTGTGTAAATATGTAGATATTGTGAGGGTGAAGTTTATAAAATGGTTTCCTTTTTTGGGTCTGCAAGTTTCTCTGGGACGTCCCGAAAAGAAAAACTTGCAAGTTTATCTGTTCAGAGGGAGTATTTAATAAGCATCATCATTGGAGTTTAGCCATGAGAATATTATTTAGGTCCATTATATTCTTCATGAACCAGACGATACATGCTCAATGGATTAACATATGGTGAACACAACTTAAAAATAACCACATATATATATATATATGGTTATACGAGCTTCAATGTGATGGCACAAGCTAAATATATGGTGGGATTTTCTTAACTTAAAATGATGATTCAAACATAATATATGGGTATAAGCTTACATGATGATATAGACTGAATTAAATGATGGTGTGGATTTATTTACACTGACGGTACGAGCGTAAAATTTACTCAATAATTAAAGAGTAAGCGTCTTATTTAACAGGTGTATCGTGCAATTCAATTGTATTTGCAAATATACAACAATTTACAATTACAACGGATAGCTCGGGTTGTCCAACTACAACTATTTAATGAAAACAATTCTAAATGCTTAAACTTACGCTTGAATTGTACGTGGTGCACCTGATGCATATAAGACTTTGTCTTAATTAAAAGAATATAGTTGGAAAAAAATTGTTGGCTAACAAAGAATGGAATTATTGTCTTGTGCAACAGATGTATCGTGCAATTAAATTGTATTTGTAAATATACAACAGTTTACACTGAACAGTTCAGGTTGTCCAGCTACAACTATTTAGTGAAAACAATTCTAAATGCTTAAACTTATGCTTGAATTGTACGTAGTACACCTGATGCATGTAAGACTTTGTATTAATTAAAAGAATATAGTTGAAAAAAAATATTGGCTAACAAGGAATGAAATTAAACACTTTGACCAAAAAAAAAAAAAATTTGAGTAGAGATGTTTAACACTTTAACTATTGAGGTTTCCACATTAATATTGTTATAATAATTTCCCTCAACAATGAAGTCCAAATTAAGGCCCGGCCCGATATTTCAAAGGAACTCAATCAAGTGTTCTGAGGGGTATGGGCCCGAATAGGTGGGTCTAAAGCATATATAACTCACTAGCCACTACTCATTACCCCTAGCCCATTGAGAAAACGATTTAATTTTCTAGCCAGCCCCAAACTTTTATATATGCATTTGTTTCAGAAAAAAGAAAAGAAAAAAGAGTTGCAATTATTATTTGGTACTACAATGTCGTTGTCATAGTACCAACAAGTGGTCGAATTGGTAACAGAAAATGGTTAAGTAAATTTATACAATGTCTAGTCCAAAATTTGAAAAGATAAGATAAATTATTACATGCAATGCATGATTGTACCACATCAGAGATATGTATTTATAAACCGGCCCATAATTGTGATGAACCGTTAAGGCATTCCACGAAAGGTCGTTGCAGTAATTAATTTTATTTAAACTGTTAATCAAATAATACATTCAATTATGTAACGCCCACCTAAATATTATATATATATATAGGCACTATAAATAATTGGATACCCAATAAAAAAATATTGAGGTGGTGCATGGTAGGAGATACTTAAATACGAGACATTTTAATTAATATTATAATTGATTTCAATAATATTATTATTAAAATAAATAAGATAAATCACTAATATTATTTATTTGTTAACTTACTATCCTTATATTTCATATCAAGCAGGGCCTCGTAAAATTTATGTACATGAGAGAGTGTTTTATTTTCTTAACAAGTGTATGAAAGTTATTGTGTACGTCTTGAAAAAAGAAAAGTGTTAAGGTTAATAGGGGACTGATGGATTACATAATAGGGTTTCTCTTTTCATTTATTGCAAGTCAATCATATATATATATATATATATATATATATATATATATATATATCTGTGGCAGCTTAATTTAAAAAAAATAAAAAAATAAATAGTAGTATTGACCAGCACAGCAATAGTATCAGCGCTGCGCAATTACACGACAAAATAACATAAGCATTGTTTATACATTTACATGAAATTAATTAATTTATGAAAAGGAAGCAGGCACTTAGCTAGTCAAGATTGCATCGATTGGGGGGAAAATCGAATTGATGGTCTGTAAAACAAATTTATCGTTTCATAAATAACTATTATTGTTCGAATATACATTATAAATTAATTTTATGATAAAACTATTTACATAAAATTTTACCTTAGTATATTATTGTAAAAATATTTCATTTATAATTCTTTAAAATATATTCATATATTCAAATTCTTTTGAAACGACATTGTGTAAAATTTCACTTATGCAAAAATGGGTGTAATTAATTTTCTTGTTAGACTATTTGTATTTGAAAGTTGAAATGATATATGTTGCTCCACCACAGCCACTGAAAAAAATATATTCTATCTTAATTAAAAAAATTCGTAACTTTTGAGGACATAGTTTAAAAAATATAATATAAAATATTTAAAAGATAGAAAGAATGAAATAAAGAGAGAATGATAGTAATAAATTTCAAATAATTTTGGATGCAATTCATTAAGGATACATCTGCTTATATTTTATTATATTTCACACATAAAAATTTGATATTTCGATAAAATTTGTAAATTAAGTGTATAAAATTCATATTTTTCTAACCAAATTAAGCTTAGGTACGTTTAGTTATATAATATAAGTTAAATAATAAAATATTTAAACTCAACTTTCATTAGCTCATTACATCATCATATTGAATTTAATCTTAAGTAAATGTCACTTTATAAATTTAAATTATATAAAATAATAAATTAATTGAAAAGATATATGTAGGATTCACGAGGCAGATTATTCGAGTCCATTATTTGAATTTGCCACGCGACAGCCGAATTCGTCACTTGGAGAATCGAATACCCATGTATATTCAAGAACAGCACCCTATTTAAAGGACGAGGGCAACCGATCGAATATACATCTTGATATTTTAAGGGAAAATTACAAAATGGTTCACAAAATTGACACAAATTACAAATAGATTCCTGTGCAAAAAAAAAAAAATGCTTCTGTGTTGGAAAAAATTATACTTCTGTGCAGAAATTGTGAACCAATTTGTAAATATAGCTACTTTTTTGAACCAATATGTAAGTTACCCTATTTTTAAAAAATTTATAAAATAGAAAAAAATGTTATACATTAGGCTAGGCTCCCCTCACCCCCCAAGTATATATTTAAATTAGTAAATATTCCCTCTGTCCTACAGGAATTTGCGCAATTTTCTTATTCGGACGTCCCACACAAATTTGCACACTATCAAAAAAGGAAATATTGATTTACGTGCACACTCACAAAGTTATACACATATTTATCCATATGCCACAACTTTATATATAAAATATATTTTTTTTTAAAAATATGTCATTTCATATGGTGCAAATTCCTACGGGACGAGGGAGTGTATACGAGCAACCCTAAATTTGAAAAAATGGGGGAAAAGGTGCATAATAATCTTGAATAATGATTATAATTAAAGTGTGAATGGTGATGCATCAGAGAGGGTAATAAGTGCATGGGCAGTAGTGGAAGGTAAGAATTTAGGAGTGTAGCTAATAACGCCTTTTTCGTCAGGACAGTTGCTTACGTCTTCCCTACATCATCCAAATCTTAACTAACCCCACATGCAATGCAACTTGTCCTATTGCCCATAAACCTTTTTGTCAATTTAAATTAAAAAAAACTCTTTATAATACTCCCTCCGTTTCGGAACTACTTTCATAGTAGTCCCGAACACGCGAATCAAGAAAAAAGAAATATGTGAGTGTAAAATTAAATAATAAAATAAGAAAAAATATATTTTATTGATTTTTATGAGAGAGAAAAGTTTCCTTTTTAGATGTGTGAAAGAAGAGTTGAGACGTCCAAATAAAAAAAGTGTGAAAGTAATTTTGGGACGGAGGGAGTATAACCCTTTAATTACGAAGGGTTAATTTTGAAAAACTATAAATAATTTAAAAAATTGTTTTTAAGTTATGTCAACTGACACAAAATCTTGTGGTTTGCTTAACTAAAATATTTCTTTTAATGGTACTCTTCTCATCCAAAAATACACTTTCTAAAGGAAATGAATATAAAAAAATTATAGAGTGTGAAATAGTTTTGAAACATTTAATATGAATATGCATAGAATTATGAAAAGATGGAGTATTTATTATTTTTATTAAAATTTATTGTAATTTGTTCTAAAAATATAATTGCAGCTGTTCAATTGATATTGTTTAAAATATTGAGTGCCTTATCAATAAATACTTATTTCCATGTATTTAATAGGATTTATTATAAACTTATTTTAAACTCCTTGCAAAATTTAACATCTTATAAATTATTTTAACAACTTATAAAATGACATTTTTAAGCAGTTTATGTTGAAGTGTTTAACTAATCCAATTTATTAATTATTTGATAATTTATCATAATCTTTTTAAAATTTTAATTTTAATAGATTTTTTTAAAAAAAAATGTTAAGGTAGACTTTATATGGAGTAGTGGTGAGGTCCAGGGTGAGCCGGGTGGATGAGATGAAGATGGTGAGAAAAATTAATTGGAATACTCAATTTAATTTTTTATAATTTATAAGATGTATGAAATTTATTTTAAGATCTTATAAGCTATCTGACATCTTATTTATCAAACAATCTAAGAGAACTTATAAACTTTGAAATATCTTATAAGCTACCAAAAAATATCATGACCTTGTTAATTTGTCGCAAGTAGGGGATAATATAAATTTTCAGCTTATTTTTTGTTTAAATTAAAATTGTGATTGTAAATGACTCAAAACTCGGACTGTATACAAATTTCAGATTTTGATTTACGAAAAGTTAGCTTCTTGTTAAATATTTTAATATAATTAATTATGATTTGACATTTTAATAATGTGTAGTACAACTTTTTTTTTTTTAGTCAACTAAAAGTACAACGTTTATTAGTAATGAATAATTCTCCTGTGTGATTTGTTGGTGCAATTTATCTGATCATCGCATCTAACTATTAAATTTTTGGGTGATTAGTATTGATTCAAAAAAATGATTATATTTATAAATTAATTCACAATATCTATATAAAATTATAATTTTTTTTAGCATAAAAATATATATTTTTCTGCACATAACCAATTTGTTAAGAACCATTTTATAATTTTCTCTAAATTTTTGTTATTGATTATGAGCCATTTTCAAATGGCAAACACGTTAAAAAAAAAAAAGAGAATTACTAATAGGATTCAGTTATGTCAATAGGCTCGAAACATATGACATCAGTCTTTCTTCATTCTTTCCAACTTTACAAAAAAAAAAACTCTTTAATTTAGTCTTAATTGCGAACTCATAAGGGTTTTTTTTTTTTTTTTTTTATTAAGGGGAGGCTTTGTTATAAATTCTTTGAAGTTATGAAAATAAAATTTTATTTTTTATATCGTTAAATATGTTGAATGAGTATTTGTTTTTATGTTGCTTACATTATTAGTATTGTACTTTAATTTAAAAATTACATTGACAATAAAGAAAGTTGTTAGGGGGCGCTTGTTACAAATTTTTCAATGGTAATGAGAATGAAATTTTATTTTTCTTTTTTGCCCTACATATGTTGAATGTTTGTTTGTATTTATGGTAGTTATATCAATAGTGTTGTGCTCCAATTTTGAAAAAAGTGAACAAAAAAGAAAGATGTTGTTGTGATATAGGAGATTGATTGAGGAGGATGATTATATGGTGAAGAGGGGGTAATCAAATGGGGGTGTTGATTACCTTATTTAGGAGGAAAAACAATGTTAAGTACCTCATTTGTTCTCATTAGCTACTATAATTACTACAATTATATCTCAATTCTCAATACCATTGAAGGATTTCCATACCAAACGTCCCTTAGTTGTGGTATGAAAAATTGATTGAGAATAATGATTACGAGATAAAAGGAGGGTAATCGAATTAGAGTAATAATTATTTTATGTAGAAAAACATTAATATTATGCATATCTCTTATCCTCACGAACTATTATACTCCCTCCGTCCCATAATTGTTTTCACACTTTCCTTTTTCGTCCGTCCCACAATTGTTTTCACACCCTATAAATGGAAACTATTACTTTAACTTTATCCTCACAATCCAATTAATCTCATTATTTTAATAATATAACTTTACACAACACTCTACTTTTCTTAAAAGTTGTACCATCCCAGAGGTGAAAACACCTCTGGGACGGAGGGAGTAATTAATTACTATATATTTATTCTCATTTTTATTACCATAGAATAATTTTTATACCAAGCGCACTCCATATTGCTTAATAAAATACTCCCTCCGTCCCACTATATGTTGTTCATTTTGTAATTTTCGTCCGTTTTACTATATGTTTTACATTTACTTTTTATCTTTTTTGGAAGTTATTATATTCACTTATTATTATTATTTTTTATATTATTCCTATTATCTTTTCACTTTTTTTTATCACATTACTTATAATTTTTTCAACACATCAATTATATTTTTTCATTTTTATTTTAATCTGCGTGCCCAAAAGTAATTAGTTACTTATACTGAACAGATGGAGTATGATATTTTTAGCTAGCTTTGAATGGAAAAGATGAAAGCAAACCTAATTATTTAACTTAAGTTGCATTTTAATATTTAATAGTCAGAGTTAGGCAAAAGTGTGCATGAAAATTATTAGTGATAAACTTGTTATAAATTTTTGATATTTTTAATTAAATATTTAATATTTTAAAATAATTTTATGATAAATCAATCATAAATTAATTTTGTAAAAAATTTATTCCACGAGTATTCCATAAAAATAAATATAGCCGACCCACACTCTCAATATTTTATGTAAATAAACACTAATAAAAAATCAGGTGAACTAACTCACCTGACCACCGGACTCCTCATTTGAGTGAGTGACCCGAATTCGATTCTTTTTGAAAATGAATAGAAAAAAAATATAAAGTTCGTTTGAAGATATGAGTATATGAAAACTTGGTGTATTATCTACTAACCACTCACATTTACGTTTAAAAAAAATTACTAACAAAAATGTGGGGAATCATGACACGGTAACATAATTATAAGAAATAAGTGTAAGATGGGGCCGACAATTACTTGTAGTATTAAAGTCGTCGGACCAACTCGGAAGGAGAGTATTTATTGTATAACTTTTCTGTCATGAAGACGTAATCGGAAAACAACTTGTTAGTATTACTTTGTGGGGCAGCTGCAAAGCAGGGGAATAATGCTGAATGTCTACGTATTTCACCACTAATATTCTTTCTTTTTCTCTTTTATTTATCACAAATACAATTAACCCAATTTCTTTTTCTATTCAATCATGCAATGTGGATTTCTTTAAATTACAACAAATATAATTCCTTTTTAATTCCACTATATTAGGGTTGTTATATATTAAAGTATAAGAGATCTGGACATTTTGATTACTTATATATAATACTCTATTTTTTGAATATTAAATTGGATAGGCTTTATATATATTGAGTAAAATATGTCATGAGCAAATATGTAAATATTTTTGTAAATGTGCTCACAAATCAATTTATTTGCAGTATGCAAATAATTTTGTAAAAGAAAAATCAAATAAGTGTAAAAATAATTGAAGGACGAATATAATATTAACTACGGTTAATTATATTTTTTCTAGACTTAGTGTAATAAAGGAAAATTAATAAGAATTCTCTACATACTGTCTTCTTTGCTTCGATGTAATTCATTAGCAAGTTCGCAATTGCAATGATATTCAATTCTACACCGTGTTTTTTAGATTCTAAATTTTGTTATATTTTGTTTAGAAGAAAGATGATTTGTTTCAAAATCACAAAGATAGAATTCAAATATGACACTCAGGAAGATAAACCTTCAAACGTGGAAAGAAACTGTTAAAATTCAATCGTGAGAAAAGTGAGAGTTAATTAAGAAAGACAGTCGCTTGAGCAACTATATACATAGCTTCTGGCATATATATAGGAGTATCCTACAAGAAAGTGTCTTTCACCATCTTCATCTTTTGCCTCTTCTTGATCAACAATCAACAAGATAGACTGTAACATTCAAATTAGAAAAATTCAATGGTCCAACAGATTAACTTAATTGTGTGATTGCGTAAAAGGTTTTTTTTAGTATATATATTATACTACCTCCGTCCATGAAATTTATGCTCACATTTTTGCACGTGGTTTAATGCAATATGTCGGAGTGTATTACGGAATATTGTGAGGTCCGTTTTGAATAAAGAGAATATTTATGAAAAATATATCATATGTACTTTCCATAAATACTTTCTTTCGGTGTAAGGAACGGGATCCTCCTCCACCATCCTGGCCTTACCGGTCCTCTCCCTACGCTGGCGAGCTTGTGCCGAGCTCACCTCCTGCTCAGTGGGGAGGGCGTTGTAATCCCCCTGGTTTGGGTGCCCTGGGTGGGCCTGGTCTGCTCTCGAGCCTCAGTAGCTGAAGCTCGCCTGGGTACCAGGGCGAGCTCGTCCTGTTGCCTCTGCTGCAACCTTTGTAATGTCGCGATGGTGCGTTGGAGCTCGTCGGGGTTGCTGGCCAGGTCCCTCAGGGCGGGGGCCAAGTCTTCTTAGGTCACCACAACTCGCGGAGGTCGCGGAGCTGCGGTGCTTTTCTGGGGAGGTGGCTGTGAGGTCTCCACCACCTGGCGTGAGGTCTCCGCCTCGGCCTGGTTTTGGTCACCTCCTTTGGACCTTCCGGCAGCTGCGGAGGTCTGTCCTTTGGCGGCTCGAGTGTTAGCCATTTTTTTATTTCGGAGGGGATAACTTGCCGAAGGTCGCCGAGGTGGGGGAAGATCGCCGGAGTGGTGGTCGTCCAACTTAGGTGGAGTTGTGCAAGTTTTCGTCTAGCCTCGCGTGTTACGAATTATCCGAAATTCGGTTTATTCGTGTACATGCGCGAGTTTGAAAACTTATCCCGGGCAGATTTCGTAAAATCCGAAAATTTAGGTTTTTGTCCGGAAATCTGGGTTCTTCGTTCAAGGGATGAATATGTATGTGTATCTTCAAGTGTTCTTGAGTCTCATCAAGAACACCTTCAAATCTTCAAGCAAACCCTAATTTTTTTGTTCTTGAAATTTTTTAATTTTTCAGACCGACCCTTCTCCGAGCGCCAAATTGTTGATAGAATTTACTAATCGATGTTTGTTTATGTGGTTTTACGACGGATTAATTCTACCAAACAATAATCTTATGATTTTATGTTCTTGGGGAGGGAGAGAGTAGAGTTTAGAGGGAGAAATATTGTAGTAGGGATTGTATTAATTGTGTGAATCTCTCAATAGTTACAAGAGAGGTCTTATTTATAGATGTGCTGGTGTGAGACGGAACCTTATGAGCCTATATGGCTTCCGGTGTTGACGAGGGTCCGTAACCCTCGTCCTGGTCCCTTGCATTGCTCCTTATGTTGTGCCTCGTCCTACTACTATGCCTTAGACTAGATGTGCCTCATTAAAAACCTCGCCGTAAACCACCCTTGTGGATAAACCGGACGGAGGGAAAAAGAGCGCACCATCGGGGTCCTATAGACTATCATGCGAGCTCATAGGCGAACTCGGAGATGAGCACTCGGGCGAGCTCAGAGATGAGCACCCGGGCGAGCTCAGAGGTGAACAATCAGGCGAGCTCCGACGCCTTGATGCCCGGAGGTGTGCTTGGAAATGGAAAATAAGAATAAATTTGAGGGACGGAGGGAGTATATATATATATATATCCCTAAAATCTAATGAAAACGTCACTTAAAAATTAAAAATCTTAGAAAATTTCAAAACCATATATATATATATAATTCATGCATTGCACTAAATATTAAATGGCTCAACGGCTTGGGCTGTACGTTGGGAAATTATACAGACCTGAAACCGTGTTCTTATCATTAAATTTTTATCATACGTGCGGCTCAATATTATTAGGCGACGACATATATAATTTCGACTTATATAAATCAGCTCAGTTATTTTTTTTTCAAATTTTTTTTTTTTTTTTAAAAAGGCCATAATGAGGATGAACCGTTAAAGAAGTGAATGCGTGGCATCTCATGATGATGGGAGGTGCAGGCAAAATTTATTCTCTCTAAAGAAAGTGGTTGGTCCAATTTATATCAAGGCACAAAATGTAATTCAACCATGTTTTACCCCTTTTACTGGGGTCAATGATTTTCTTGCAATCTTACACTGTACTTTGCTCCTCAAAATGAACACTAACAACGTACGATCTAACTAGCTAGCTTCATGTGTGTATCTATATATGTATCTATTATCATTAACCACCTTAGATATTAATATTCTTGGAATATATATGAACGAATGTATGATTAATTGATTATTAATACCCAATGAGGTGACAATTTTATTCTACGGAGTTGCTTATCAAACTTAGGACACTGCTGGATGAGTCTAAACTCTGATACTATTAAAAAAAATTGTTTAGTATGAAATTCCGAACTTGCAGAGAGTTGTGGAGCCGATTCATTTTATTTTATTTTTTCTAATACGTTTGTAAATCAGATATAGATATAACTCTTTTATGTTACTAGAATAATTAAAAAGACTCACGTCCATACGTAACTGAGTTAGATAGCCGCTGAAACCAATTCCAATTATATGAAATTGTCCACTTGTTAGCTCTCTCTTCCAAAAGATAAAGTTTGGAATCTAAGTCCATCGATACGGGAAGTGTTAGTAATAAAAATTAATTTTTTAATTATTCTATATCGCTCTACATTTTTAAATTTTTAGAATGATGAAATTCTTTCGGTACATATATTCATATGCATACATGTTTATGAGCTTTGGTGATCTTACTTAAAATAAGGCTTAGCGGACAGTAGGTTATCGCTCCCCAGATTAATCGGTCCTTGGATCGACCGGCTATTTTCATTAAACACAAGCTAAATTCATTAAATTTAATTACTTTTAATGCAAAAGTATATATTAATGGTGATCAACACAAGGAGTCGTGGACCCTTAGCTTAGTCTAAGACAAATTTATTTATATAAAAAAAATATAATGGATTAAAGATACGTGAAATATAGATAAAATTAATGTACAGAAGAAAATAGAGTGCGTGGAAGGAACAGAAGAAGTGATATTTCATTCATATAATAACATATTATTTTTTTTCGAAAATAACATTTGTGGTCATATTGTAATACAATTCTCAATATTTTGAACTACTTAAAAGTAACATGTTTATGTTTATACTGTAGTACAGGTTTGTTTCTAATAGTAACACAGATGTGGAGCGATATCCAATTGGGCTGGAAAATTTCATTTGAGTCGATTTGATGAATGAAATATTTGTGAGTTTTTAGCCATTTTTTTCTTAAATATGTTATTATTTTATATGATAAATTTCTTAACAGGTTCTCTCCTAATTATCTAATACGAGCAACTGATGTAAAGAAGTACTCAAAATTTTTATTAAATGATTATTCGACAATTAATTAATGTTTTTAATTTGATATGGAAACATAAAATGGAGTCTTCACAAGTTATATACTACTCCCTCCATCCATAAATTTTTTTCTCATTTTATTTTGAACACAAAAATTAATAAAGAGTAATTTTATATTAAAATGATAGTTAAATAAAATAAGGAAAAAGTAAGAATATTGTGGGGCCAAAATTTTATAGTGAGTGTGGATTATTTCTTACTTCAATTAATGATGGGAAGTTATCGAGGCAGGATATCAAACTTCTTTTAATATCATATATTGGATCTTTTATTCTTATTGCATCCTCAAGTTAATCTCGTGGTCACACCTTGTGCAGTTTTCACCTACAATAATTATGACTATTTCTAACTGCAAATGATGGGCAACTTATATATATATAAAGCATATATTATTAACTATTAATATTTAAAAGATAAATATTTGACACTTTATTTTTTAAATATATATATATATAGACATATATATTTGTGATAATATATACATACACTACTACATAAATGCTAAACTACAATGCAAAATAGACAACGAATAATATGAAATGTCCGTTGTCAATAAGGTAAAATACGTTGTCTATCTTTTAACCGTTGTCTATTAGCGAGAATTTATGCTAATAGACAACGGGGATAAGCATACATTGATATATATATATATATATATATATATGTGTGTGTGTGTGTGTGTGTTCTCTCTTTGATAGATTTTTCTTACATATAATGCATTCTATTTTCTTTTGATTTCGCATTTTGGTCTCTTTTTTGTTGTGGGTTTTTTGAAAAATACAAGAGGATGGTGCGAAGATTGAAGAGGTGATCTTAAGTATGCAAAATGATAAGCAGAGGATAGTTAATTTATTGAGATGTTGCATGATTTAACTTATGATCTTTTGGATATGTAATTATTTAGTTGAATTATGTTATAGATGTGAACTGCAGTTGTAATATTATATTATAACATTCATAATTATTTGATGAATGATTGATATTTAATGAAAATATGCTTCTTATTCAAAATTAAAATTTGCAAATCAATAAAATAGGTATTAAAAAAAAGATAAATGTTATCTAATATTGGACCCATTGTTAAAATTTTGATGCGCAACGAAGAATAAGCATTGTCTATTGAGTTGTGATCCATTGTCAAAACTTTGATAGACAATGGACATTAACTGATGTCTATTAAGAAGAGAACCATTGTCAAAATACTGATGCACAACAGAGAATAACCGTTGTCTATTGAGATGTTATTTGTTGTCAAAATTATAATAGATAACGGATATTGGTCATTGTTTATTGAAGTTCTAACCGTTGTTTGTTTGAATAATAGACAACGGACATAATCTGTTGTCAAAGAGGGGGTATCTTTAACTACATCTTAATAAACAACAGATTTTTAAACTAATAGACAATAGAGATTATCCGATGTCAATTAGCTTTTTTGTAGTAGTGATAACAATTATATTTTTAAAAGAGTTCATATAAACTCAAGTTCACATTAAATTATTTTATACTTAGCTTTATAAAATTTTGATATATCTATTCTCCAATGAAAATATGTAAGAGTTTTTTCAAAGATAAAATAGGAAAAAAAAATATGTATATCTAATAAAAACGTCAATGATAAAAAAAAAAAAAATTAAACCAAAAGTTACCAACAGACTAAATGGTGGGTGCGTCGAATGTGGATATAGCTCAAGTGATCAGATCCTCACTATATAAGATCTTGAAATTTTGGGTTCAAGAATGGAGAGAAAAAATTATTTCTAGAGATAAATGTTGTGCTTCTTTCAAAAAATAAAATTATTTGCTCTTTCGAAATATGCAAGAATTAATAATAGTGATAATCATATTTGACATCATTCAGATTTAACTGAAAATGTAAATAAAAACTTACAAATTACTCCATGTCTTACTATAAGTTACTCATTTTGTCATTTTCTTTCGTCTAATTATGTGTTGCTTATTCGATTTTTCACTTTTTTAGGAAACTATTATTCACTTATTTATTACTCACAAACAATTTTCACATTTTTCTTATTTAAACTTCACAATTCTACTTTCACACATTTAAAAGGGAAACTTTTTACACACACAAAAGTCAATAAAATACAATTTTTATTATTATTTAATTTTACACTAATGTATTCACTTCTTCTTGATTCGCATGCCCATGACTAGTATGAAAGTAGTCTTGGGACGGAGGGAGTATTATTTCAATATTTTTTACACTATTTTCATTAATTTTTCATTTTTCTTCATTACATCACACGTACTATATACATATTTTTATACACTTCTTAATATTAATGCTCAAAAAGTGTGAACCAAAGGGAGTAATATTTTCAAAACACAACAAATGTAAGTATCTTAGATTAGTACATTTGGGGCATCATATTAGTCCTAGAGATTTAGTAGCCTAGCAATTTGAATTAATATTCATACCAACAAATAATGCTTATTGCGTCGAAAATTAAATACACGCTGGTATTTATGTCACTCATCTAACCCCTCTTTCAAAGAAAACACCCCCCCCCCCCCCCCCCCACACACACACAGCTCCAAATCCCGCTGCAAAATCTTGAGCGGGTCCCACCCTTTCAGATACAAAAAGAAAAAAAAAACAATAGCAGCCCACAATTATTTATCGAAGCACTTATCCATCATTAAATCCCACATACGACGCTGCTGTAACACTGACGTCATCCCCCTCCCTCCCTTCTTCAATGTCCGACACCATTATTGTCGCTCCATTTAATTTTTTTCTCTTCTTTCACAGACACAAAGCACACGATGTTGAGATATACACCGTCCGTTTCGGTTTGTGTTTTCGTTGCTTCTCAGCACACGAATTAAAATAAAAGTGATGTGATAAAAAAAAAAATACTCCATCTGTTCTATTATATGTTGTTCGTTGCTTTTGGACAAACGAATTAAGGTAAAAGTAAAAAGGTATAAGTGATGTAATAGAAAAATTAAAAAAGTAATGGAAATAGTGTAAAATGTATTGAAAATAATAATAAAGAAGTGAAATACTCCATCGGTCCCAAAAGACATTGCATACTTTCTATTTTGGTCTGTCCCACAAAAAAGTTTGCATGCCTAAAAGTGAAAATCATTTATTAAACTCTACTCTCACAACACACATATAATATTTATAAAAGTGTACTTATTATATATTTTTCTTAAACCGTGTGCCCAAAAGACACGCAATGTTTTGTGGGACAGAGGGAGTAGTAGTTTAAAAAAAAAAGGTAAAAAAGTAAATTAGCAACATATAATGGAACAGAAGAAAATAACAACATGAGCAACTTATAGTGGGACGAGTGGAGTAATAAAAATACATAATATAAAAAGTAACGAAATTAACAATAAAAAAAATAGTTTTTCAAGAAAAATGTAAAACATATAGGGCTCATTTGGTTCGTAAGATAAAAATATCTATCCGTCGAAAATATGCATATTTTCAACAGATAGATACTTTTATCTTACGAACCAAATGAGCCCATAGTGAACAAATGTCAAAGTAAAAAAATATATAGAGGAACGGAGGGAGTAATTATCTAATGTCTTCAACCAAATAAAAATATTACTACCAGCATTTAGCTTAATGTTTTGAATGCAATTTCTAACGTAAGCTCACTCAATAGTTAAAATTATTTATATCGAAAAGTTTATAGTAATCGATAACCTTATAAATTTTTTTACCAAATTTTTTAGTACATTACTCAAAAGTCAAGTAAATGCATCAAAAGACCTCCTCAATATTTTAATATTGACATTATATATTATTATTATTATTATTATTATTATTATTATATTGAAAGCATAATAATATTGTGGGCCACGTATACTAACCCTATTTAATTCTTCATACCTATATATGCATGCCCCCATTTTCCACAAACCCCATAACTAAATTCTCTACTACAACCTTGATCTTATTTGCCCTTTTTTGTGAAATTTTTAACTGCATTTGGAGTCCTAATTTGTCTTGTGATAATGAGTAGATCCAACGGTGGGGATGAGAAGATGGAGTTGAAGAAAGGGCCTTGGACTCGAGAAGAAGATCAGAAGCTTCTTGCTTACATTGAGGAACACGGCCATGGAAGCTGGCGTGCTCTCCCTGCAAAAGCTGGTAAATTTATATATCTATCTTTGGAAAAATAAAAATAAAAATATTTTTTCATTTGGAAATTAATGAACTTATATATAATTGGATTAATTTAATAATAGGGCTCCAAAGGTGTGGGAAGAGCTGCAGATTGAGGTGGACTAATTATCTAAGACCTGATATCAAGAGGGGCAAATTCAGCTCCCAAGAGGAAAAGGCTATTATTCGACTCCATGCGCTTTTAGGCAATAGGTAATGACACTCTCGTCTTATAACTAATTGGATATACATCACTACAAATACAAAATTAAAACACTTTTAATGACAACAATTTCTTCAGCTAACAAGTTTTTATGACAAAAAAAAAAAAAAAATCTTTAATAACAATTAATCACTAGCTAATAGTTCTCTCACTTAATTTGAAAGAGATGAGACACAGTATGACAAAATATATATAGAAGTACCCATGCACATAATTTTAAATGTGGTAATAAATGTTCCAACAAAAAAAATATAAGTGATCGAATTACCTACAAAATTGCCGTTCATTATAAGGTTTTTTTTACCTCTTACTTATAATTAATAATTGCTTATGAAAATTTTGTAGGTAGATTATTTATAGGTAATTTTTATATATAGATACTAATTATCAACAAATTATAAAATTATGTAGACAAAATTATACGAAAATTTTTGTAAGAAAATTAAGTTTCTAGGCATGCTATTTTAATTTCGGAAATAATTAATTTTTTTAATTTCTTTGTGCATGACAATAGCAGATCATTTCAACTTAATTTTATAGTATGATCGATTAACAATATTAATGTGAACTTACATAAGTAATATATATATATAAATCGATTAATTAAGAGAATTAAACTAAACATGCACATATATATATATATATTGATTTGGTTTTCATAATTAAATTTGGTAATTAGATGGTCAGCAATAGCAGCCCATTTGCCAAAGAGAACCGATAACGAGATCAAGAACTATTGGAACACCCGCCTCAAAAAGCGTTTGACCCGGATGGGAATCGACCCGACAACCCACAAGCCCAAAGACAACTCCGCGGGTTCCCGCCAAGCCGCCGTCGTCAGCCACATGGCTCAGTGGGAAACGGCTCGCCTCGAAGCCGAGGCCAGGCTCGTTCGGGAGTCCAAGTTCCTCTCCAAGCTTCAGCTCCTCCACCGAATCAACCACCCTCCACCACCCCCGCCGCCGCCGGCGCCACCCTGCCTGGACGTGCTTAGGGTCTGGCAAGCCCAGAACAGCTTCTTCGCGCCGTCGCCGGCCCTCGATTCTCCGACGTCTACCCTAAGCTTTTCCGGCACACTTCCGACGTCGGGCATGGAACCCTCCGCCGGAATGGGTGAAAAGGGTAGATTCGACAATTCAGTGGAGATGTACCCGATGGATGACACGTTGATAAGCTCTGATGATTACGTTGGAGAATTTGAAGAGAACAAGAATTATTGGAACGATTTGCTTAATTTGGTATGCTCACCCATGGATCAATCGCCTTCTCTGTGTTTTAACATTTCCTAAGATAAAAGTATCTATATGCAAAAAAACATTATCTTACGAACCAAATGAGCCCTAAAATATCGATCCTGGGATTAATTAATTAAGTGTGTTGTACTCCCTTGTCATTTAATTACTCAGTTGTGTGTAATTGGTTAATTATAATTTAATTAGTGGCAGATGCATGCATGTGATCGGGTTCAACATCATCTCATTAATTAATAATGCAAATGCAAATAGATTTAGGAGGTCGTCCACCCACCTAACTAATTGTCGTGGAACGCAATCCCATCCAAAATTTCGGGTTTTCTTTTAGGATTGTTTGCGGACGAATTCCTACGATGAATAATTTAATGACGTGTGATCTCTCTTTTGGCTTGGGAAATGGCTTATGTTCATTGTGTCACCTCGTATTCTCTTGCCCAATTATTTTACTCGTCTGGCAAGCCTTGTTGATTTGGCTTGATAAGTCTATCCCACATGCTTCGACAGCCCGGGATCATTTTGTTGAGTTTGAGTCAGAAAAGGGTAAGGTAAAAAAGAAAATTTTGGGGTTAATTTGGCAGGCAACTCTTTGGAAGATTTGAAAAGTTCGATGACATGAAATATTAGTTGGCATGTAATCCTCTATAATGCATCCCGGCAAGATTGTAAGTCTCTTCTTGTAATATCTCTTGGTATACGTTTTGGGAGTTGAGCATCCCTTATGCTCGTTGAAATATATTTCGCCTTTATCTTTCAAAAAAAAAAAAGTTGTCCAGCCACAAATTAATGTTTTCACTCCTTCTGACATATATAATTTAGTGGAATGAAATTTAAATTTGAAATCAAATCTCAACAAGCAATAGTAAAATTTTCAAAAATGGAATTAAATTGAACACGCATATATTTAATATGTTTGTTATATTCATTTCTACTTTCACACTTTTCTTCGGTTCAAATTAAACGGTGAATAATCCAAGAAAGAGCTTAAGAGGTTCAATTGATGTATGAACCTTAAGCAGCACTACAAAAAACGCGCGTTTTAGCGACCGCCTATGAGTCGGTCGCTAATTATAATATTAGCGACCGCTTTTAAGTAATTTGCGACCGCTTTAGGCGGTCTCTAAATTTAAAGTAATTTAGCAACCGCTTTAGGCGGTCGCAAATTTTATTATTAAATTAATGATTTTTTAAAATATAGTTTAGCGACCGCTTTAGGCCGTCTCTAAATTTAAAGTAATTTAGCGACCGCTTTAGGCGGTCGCAAATTTTTTTAATTAAATTAATGATTTTTTAAAATATAGTTTAGCGACCGCTTTTATATAATTAGCGACCGCTTTAAGCGGTCGCAAATTTTATTATTAAATTAATGATTTTTTAAAATATAGTTTAGCGACTGCTTTAGGCGGTCTCTAAATTTAAAGTAATTTAGCGACCGCTTTAGGCGGTCGCAAATTTTTTTAATTAAATTAATAATTTTTTAAATATAGGTTAGCGACCGCTTTAGGCGGTCTCTAAATTTAAAGTAAATTAGCAAGGCGGTCGCTAAATTTTTACCCCAATTAATATTATTTAAAATATAGATTAGCAACCGTCTATTTTACCCATTTTTTTTCTTATTGAATATTTTATTATGTTCTAATTTTACTAACATATAAAAATATTTTAGAGGTGTAAAATATTAAATTTATAAAATTTAAAAAAATTTGTTAATATATATATATAAATAAATTAGAACAAAAAAAGAATTAATTTGATGAATTTTAAAAAAAATGTGGCTCAATTTGAAGTTATATACAATTAAATGCATAAAATACTAACAAATAAAAATATTTTAGTGGTGTAAAATATTAAATTTATAAAATTAAAAAAGAGAATAAAAAAGGAATTAATTTGGTGAATTTAAAAAAAACGGGACTCAATTTGAAGTTATATACATTTAAATGCATAAAATACTAACAAATAAAAATATTTTAGTGGTGTAAAATATTAAATTTATAAAATTAAAAAAG
>JAPKLY010000013.1:1175775-1187752 GCA_026898435.1 Prunella vulgaris | reverse complement strand
GACAAACATTAATAGTGTAATAGTTAAATTTTACAAATTTGGTTTAAATTCTGGCTCAATTAGCCTAAATTTATGATTTCAAAATTATTGTTTTACTTTTTCAAGTTTAAAAACATATTGTCCTTAAATTATAGAGTAAGTCTCTTGTGCACCAGGTGCACCGTGCAACTCAATTGTATTTTTAAAATATTATATCATTAATTTATTATTGAAAGTTACTCCATTAGAGATATATTCTTTAGTAATAATATGTGTAACTTTTCAGTAATATTTTATGTAACTTTTTAAAAATGAACTTGAATTATATGATGCATATGAGGCTAAGGTTAAATATTAACTATTTATAGTCCTAAAAAATATTTTTAGGGAGATATCACTACAAGAAAAATATATAAATTGTTACTAGTGGACAAGTTAGAAAACATATGTATATTCTTTTCCCCATATTTCTTCCAAGGAGGGAGTGATAATTTAAAAAAAAAACAAGTGAGAATGGGGTAGAACAGTAGAAGAAAAGATAAATATTTTTATTGGCTTTATCTGTGGGTTATTTCGCTTTAAAAAATATGGAAGTAATATTTAAATGTTAAAAAAACATAAATATAAAAATAATCATGAAATTATAGAGTTATGAGATGACTAAATATTTATTAATGGAAGATAACAAAATACAATTAAAATATCAAATCTCGATAAAAGTGAATCCAACCTCACATCGCATGCTTAGAGAGATTTTATGGGAAAAAATGGTCCTACTATTTATCTTGTATTTATTAATGGTTCCAAATATTTAATTTTTTAATTTGATCTTATTTTTCACTATTAATTTTGACACACGCCCCCAAAAAGTGATGACTTTCATATTACTCTTTAAAATTCGACAGTAATAATATTTCACATTTTAATATTCTTGTCACAAAAGATAAAAGAAAAAAAGAATGTGTAAAAATGGAAATATTAAGGATAAAAGTTTAAAAGTATTTTTATTTTAAAAGTATGCAAAGTCCTGTGAAATAAAATAAAAACAAAAATTATATATTAGGAATTAGTATCTAAAGATATATATAAAAGTGGTAAGTAGTTGGCTATTTTTAAAAAATTTTGTCCATATTTTTTTTATCCTTCTTAATTAAATCATAATCATATATTATATAACATACTCTCTCTACTCTCTCCGTTCCGAAGCAATTTGCACTTTGGGAGTGACATTTTTCAGAAAAAATATATTTAAATAAATTAGTGACATGTGAAAAAATATACTCCATAATTTTATGAGTGCGCAAGTAAATTAATACATTTTAAATAGTGTGGATATTTTTGTGTGACTAATGAAGTATTGTTGAATATATCTATGAATATTAAATATATCTTTAAATATATATATATATATATATACTCCCTCTGTCTACCAATTATGTGCACATTTCTTTGCACGTGGTTTAATGCAATATGTCGGAGGATATTTTGGGGTATTGTGAAGTCCGTTTATGAATAAAGTGAATATTTTTAGAAAGTACGTATGGTGTACTTTCCAAAAATATTCATTTTATTCATAAACAGGCCTCACAATACCCTAAAATATCCTGCAACATATTGTATTAAATCACGTGCAATGAAAGGTGCGTATAATTGGTGGACAAAGAGAGTATACTGTATATATATATATATATTTTGATAAGTAAAATCAAACTTCATTTCACAAAAAGAGTAGCATTTTACATAGGTATGGGTAATACTTTAAACACATTCATTTGCCTACAATATTATCTTTCAAGTTTAACTTCTTAAACTCTAAGAACCAATCTAATTAGATGACGACAAATGAAAAGGAATATCTCGCAAACAATTCTCCTTGGATGCAATACAACTCCATGTTCTAATCTTCATTTGCTCTACAACTTTTTCACCTGAGAACTCCATGTTCTTAAATATTTTCTCGTTTCGCCCTTTCCATATCAACCTAGAGACGCATTCCCAAATACATATTGCCAACTGCTTTCCTTTTCTCCCTTTTAGAATTCTACTAAAGTGAATAAAATTCAAAGAAAGGTTCGAAGACAACACAGAATTCAGCCCCAACCATTTCAACCCCTCCATCCATATTGCATATGAATACTTACATTCAAAAAAAATATGATTTACCATCTTCGGTCTATCATTGCATAGAACATAGTTAATGTTCTCATTTGGCCTCAAAATTTCTCTCTTTCTCAATTTTTTCTTCATAGGCAGCCTTCTCCAAGGGATTCTCCACGCATTGATGGAAGCCATGCGAGGAGTAAATTTATTCCATATATTTTTGAATCCCTGCTCCTTTACTGCACCATGAACCCCTCCATTTTCCCTCCACCTTAGTCACCCATACACTTCATTTGTTTTAAAAGTCTCATCTCTTGACTCCTTCCATTTCCATTTGTATTTGTCTCCAAATTTGAGCTTATTCTTGTCCAACATTAATAGAAAATTGTTAACAAGATGCATTTCTCACTCAAAAAAAATTCTCCTCCACTCTCATCTCCACTTCCAAGATCCACCTTCCCATTCTCTCATCTCTCCCACCTTTCCTTCCTTTTGCTTGCTAAGATGAAACTATCTCTCAGTCTAACTCCCTCTTCTACCCACTTCTCCCATCTCCAACCACATTTATGACTCCCTCAAAAAACCACTTATTTCCTCCTGTTTCCCCTACCACATTGGCTACCTCCCTCCACCAACCTCTTCATTTACCCCCCCTCCTCCCCGATCTATTTTCCAGCATCACCCCATACTACTCAATTTCATATTTGGACTCCACCACCCTTACCCATAGGTTATCCCTTTCATTCAAATATCTTCAAATCCACTTACCAAGAAGCACTCTATTAAAGCAATCTAGTTCTCTCACTACTAGTCCCCCTCCCATTTTTTATTACAAATAGAACCCCACTTTACCAAAGATTTTTTTTTGAATCCTCACACCCCCCAAAAAAAATATTTCATTCTAGGTGTTGAAATTAGAACCGCATTAAGAAATGTTAACCTCCCTCCGAAAGAGATACTCAAATATTGCCACTTCTTTAGTCTATTTCGAACTTTTTGAACCACACCACTCCATAAAGCTATGCAATTTGATGAATACCCAACCCCCAAATATGAGAAAGGAATAGTACCTTCCAAACACCCCAATTCTCTTGCCATTACTCCCAGATTTCCATCAGGTACATTAATACAGTAGATGACACACTAATATAGATTCACTCGCATACCCGAAATTAGCTCCAGATTTTCAAAAGGTGTTTTAAGAAGTAAATATTCTCCATCTTGGCTTCACCATTAAAATATATATATTAATATATCTTGTTGAGACCAGAATAATAATAACAAAATATCTCTAATATATATATATATATTATAATAAAATTTGAAAATAAAATTACATATACAGTTCTTTTACATGGTCATACAGTTGGACGTGGGTTTTTTTTTTTTATTATTGCATTTTTCATTTGTGCTTATGAAATTAGAGTGAAATGCTGGGGCATTTCTTTTTTAAGTGAAGTCGTGAACGAAGATCTCGATTCCAGTAAAAACGTGAACCACCGTTTGCACTAGTCAGGAAACGTGAACGGAGATCACGATTCATGCCTCGGTAATTGTGATGAGTTCTACAATATATATATATATATATATATATATATATATGTGAGAGAGAGATGAATTTTGGATGAAATGAAAATAAGAAGATTGAAGTTTGAAACAGATACAAATGAAGGGATTTTTTGACATGGATGTCTCATTATCTTACACGTAACTTCAGTAAGGTTTTATTTCATTATATGATGTATGGTTCGATCTTCTTCTCAAATTTTTTGCTTGCATTCTTCTGGTAAGGGTAAAAAAAAACTTCTTCAAAGGAAAGAGATGGGCCAAAAAAATAGAATTAATTTTAAAAAATTTTAAATAATCCAATTAATTCTTGAAATTTGTACAATTCATAGAATTAATCTTCGAATGAAAGGGAATGGGTAAAAAATAGTTAAAAATCCAACTAAAACTTTAAAAATAATTAAAACTAAGAAATGAATTTTAAAAAATTCAAATTTTAATTCATGATAAACAAAGATTAAAATATAATTAACTTTTAATTTAATTATTTATAAATTTTAGTTTATTTTAAAGAAATTTAATTTTATTAAGCTTTAGCCTATTTACTTTTTAAGATTTCTTTAAGAAAGTTTAATATTTTTTGAAGATTTTGTTGATTTTTTATATATTTTTAAAATTTTCTATTAAATTTTTCAGATTTTAGTTAGGTTTAAATAATTTTATTCAAATACTACTTAATTTATTTATTGACTCAAGATTTATTTTATTTTCTTATTTATTCATTATTTTTTTAGATTTATATTTTTATTGATTTTTAAATTTTAATTTATACTTCAAATAATTTAATTATTTAATATTTATGAAGTTTTTTTATATTTAAAATGATATGATAATTTATATATTTTTCAGAATATATTCAATTTTTTTTATTTCTTTACAAATTAAGGAAGAGTCAAAGATTTTTTTTAAATATTATTTGAAGTAGAGAAAAAAGTGGAAATGTGTTATTTTTTATTTTGATTGAGTAAATATTGTTGGAATTAATGGGGGCATATTTAATAATATATGATAATTTTAAAATTTTATGAAATATATTTAACAAATGATATATATTTAGAGGATTTAAAATATATATTAGGCAAAAAAAACATGAATGGTAAAGGTCAGTAATATTTTTAGCTTAAATCACGTGGGTTTGTTGGGGAGATAATCAGATTTTGAATTAATTTTTTAAATTAATCATGTTATTTTTTACCCATTTCTTTCCTTTGAAGAAGTTCTTTTTTCACCCTTATCCGAAGAATGTAACCCCAAAATTTGAGAAAAATCATACATCATATAATGAAATCAAACATCACTGGAGTTAAGCATAAGATAATAAGGCATCCATGTCAAAAAAATCCTTCATTCCATCCAAAATCCATCTCTCTCTCATATATATATATATATATATATTGTAGAACTCATAACAAGTAAGAAATTATTTCGTTACTTGGCACAATTATCGAGGCATGAATCGTGATCTCCATTCACGTTTCCTGACTAGTTGCACATGGGCAAACGGAGGTAACGGAGTGCTGATCAACCGTTCATATATCGTGATTCTGAGTCACATTTTTGCTTAAATCGTGAACACAACTTTACTTAAAAAAAAAAATCCCCAGCATTTCACTCTAATTTCATAAACACAAATGAAAAATGCAATAATAAAAAAAAAACCGTTGGACATGCGTAGATAAAATAAATTAGGAAAAGAGTCAACTTTCAATTTACTATTGATCTCCAAATAAGAATAATATCTATTGTCAAATAATATTACTCTCACTTTCTATTTACGCCGATCCCAAAATATATTCTTATTATTCCTTTTTTTTAAATATAATTTTATTATTACACTCTTAAACAATCATTTTATTTTTTTAATGAACCACAATTTTTCATGGTTTAACAAGCACAAGTTAAAGTGTATCCTCTTCTGCACAAATATCTTTCATAAGTTTAAAGGCAATAAAACAAATAAGTACGTTAATACATTGGGGCATCAAAAAACCTAAACCCACTTAGAAAGCAATTAGAATAAAAATTTCTTCAATATAATTACGAATAAAGATAAATGTTTTATAATAATTAATGAGTACAAAAGATCCCAGATAATTACATTTCCTTCTAAATAAAATAATCATTACAATCACTTGAATACCATCACCACTTCTTTTAATCATACTACTCGATTAATCTAATGCCACAGCCAACAATATTTTTTATCAATTTTTTCTAAAATTAGGACACAACAATAAAGTGAAATTTTATTTTCATGTTAAGGACAATGGATCCACAACATTTTTGTGGTCAGATGATGGACATTCCTAGTGCCAAAGCTAAAATATCATAATACTGACTACTAGAGCAAATTCATTAAAACAATGCTTAACCAGAGCACTTAGAAATAGATTTTGAAATTAACATACACAACTTCAATTATATGGACATGTTGGGAAAAAAATAGGAAAAGGAAACACAGCAAAGCATTTTCTGTTAACAGATTCACCATCATTTTGTGCCTCCATCTGAACCAAAATGCTTTTTTTTTGTTGAGAAATTGATCCAAAATATCCTTGTTGATCTCCTAACTTAGCAAAGACAGAGATTCAAACTAAAAAACATGATAAATATCTCTAAATTGTATTTAGCTTTGTATAAAAAACATGATAAATATCTCTAAATTGTATTTAGCTTTGTTACAGAAATCAGATTAATATCCCTGACATATATAAGAATTGACCATTAGATATACATACATCCGGTCTATAGAGAGTCATAATAAGACAAATGCCAAAGTAATAAAAAGATTCATATTTTATTTGATAATATTCACAGCTTGTTGTCGTATAATTAAACAAAAATAGAATTAAACAGGGAACAGGCATCAGTTTTAAAAAGCTCGATTATTGTAGCTTCATGGTTTAATAAGCACAATTTCAAGTTTCTCATCATCTGCCATGAAAATCATAAGGAATTTTAAATAGAATTAGATAGGATAGCAAAATTTTCATAAAGAACACATACACATATTTGAGTATTTGAATATGTTTGAAAAACATCAGCATAGAAACAGGAACCATAGTAAGGCATCCTGTGCCCTCAAACAGAACTCAATGTTATTTTGTGCCTCCGTCTGAACTAAAATGGTATATGCCAGGTACTGGCATTACCCATCTAGTTATTCAAGAGGCAAAACACCAAAACAAAACAACAAAAAGGCTGGCATTACACATCTACTTATTCAAGAGGCAAAACACCAAAACAAAACAAAAGGCCATAAAGTTCGGATCTTAGACCAAAAGTTTCCTATTTGCCCCCTAAATAAGCCAAGGACAAGATTTAGGCTACTCAAACAGGCACAAAGACAACATACTAAAAATAATAATAAATTCCTCAACAATACCTACAGCTGTGATAGAAAATAAAATATCACAAGTTCATGAAAACAAACAATTGGTGTAACAGATAAGCCAATGTAAGATAACAGAAACATACAATTGTTATTTGATAATAACTCATATTATATGGGAGTAGAATCAAGTAAAAATATTACTCCCTCCATCTACAAAAATTAATCCGGTTATTTTTTTTGAATGTGAATTTAAAAATTGTAGGGTATTGTGAGATCCAATAACACCCTCCAACATATTGCATTAAACCACATGCAGTAGTAAAGAACTAATTTTTAAAAATCAGGAAATGTGCATCAGTTTTAAAAAGCTCGATTATTGTAGCTTCACGGTTTGATAAGCACAATTTCAAGTTTATCATCATCTGCACAAAATCATATGGACTAAATCCCATGAAAATATTAGGCCTTCAGAAAACCAAAATTGTAAATGTGACCTCAAACAGACTCAATATTATTTTGTACCTCCGTCTGAACCACAATTGTTAATGTGCCAAGTATTGTCACTACCATTAAGTTATTCAAGAGGCAAAGCAACAAAACAAAGCAGCTAAAACATGTAAACCATAGAAGAAACAAGTCAGGATAATGAGAAAAAATGTTATGGCCGCTTGAAGACAGTTGATAGAAAGCTCAATGTCAACTCAAAAGGCCATCAACTTCGGATCTCAGATTCGAAGTTCTACTGTTGGCCTCCTAACTAAGCCAAGTACGAGATTGTGCAATGGGTTGCAACTCATCAGGCTACTCAAAGAGGCACAATGACCAAGTACTAAGAAACATAATAAATTATTTAACATTACACATAGCTGTGACACAGAGATCAGAAATATCAAATTAATTTACAGAGAAGCAAAGCCTCAAACGTGATTATTCATTTCGCTTTGGGGAGTTGAAATTGATCGCCAGATTTGAGAGGGATTGTAGCGTATAAATCATAAACCAAAGTAGAGTAAATATTCAAGTCACCGAGAATCAACTTCAAAACATAGGCAACAAACATACTTTCACCTAAAACTAAAGAACAGAAATCCCGACAGCACGGCAAGAAGCAACAGTAAACGTTAAAGCCAAATTACCAGATTTAGACCCATGGTAAGGGTCTCAAATCACCATAAGCAAAACAAGTATTCCCATGACCAAGCAAACGTTATTAATTCCCGTCAACGATGCGGGGAGCACGGCGGCGCTCGAAGCAGTAGCAGTGACTCGACCAACACTTGGCTCTGATGCCACTGTTGAATCTTTCACCACTCTGGCGGCCACGATGTGCTCAGATTAAACAGTAGGAGGATGTATATAACAGAGGCTTCCAAGCTTAACCCTAACCCTAGGGCTAATTGTGGTTGGGCCTT
This sequence comes from Prunella vulgaris, assembly GCA_026898435.1. Lineage (NCBI taxonomy): Eukaryota > Viridiplantae > Streptophyta > Magnoliopsida > Lamiales > Lamiaceae > Prunella > Prunella vulgaris. The sequence goes on along the minus strand of JAPKLY010000013.1, from coordinate 1,179,361 downwards.
GATGTGATAGCCCAATGACCAAAATAGAATAAAGCCCAATTAAACACTTATCTTGGCTCAATATCATTACGAACTTTGGATTTTCAATTCTAAAAGGCCCAGGTTAAATGCAAACCCTTTTGTTGATGGCCAATGTTATTGACACTAGCCATCTTGGGAAATACACTACCTTTAATATTCAATTTTTTTAAAAAAAATTTGCAAATTTTTCGGCAAAAATTTTCGAATAAATTTTAATTTTTACACTACGTTAGAAAAAAATGCCGAAAAATATAAAAAAAATCGAAAAAAAATTGCCAAATAAAGGGCAATGTATTTCCAAAAAAGATAGTATATTAATCTGGCTAGTATATTTACCAAAAAGGCTAGTGGGAATAACCTGGGCCATTGTTGATAGTACATAGACCCAATAATTTTATTATATTTAGGCACATGTAAAATGACATGTATGCCCTACTGTTCTCCCTCTCAAAATACATACACCCACCATAAAGTTTTCAGAAAAACTTTCGTTTAGAATATACCTTTTTTACTTTATGTAATCTAAAAAAACATTTTCAAATTAGTATATAGAGAGGCTAAAATATGAGGAAAAATATTTGTAAAGAAAGATAAAAATGATAGTTAATGAAGTGTGTACTCATCATGTTATGAGTGTATTCATTTTGAATGGTTCTCCTGTAGTGTAGTTGTAAATACTGTGATCGATTTGGTTTTCGTGAAGTGAATTTTGTATTTTTTTGCTCTCAATTTTGGTTCCTCACCAATGATAATGGTGATTCCTATCTTGTATATATGAGTACCAGATCCTATTGAATCTTACTCGGATTTCATAAGCTCGACTCTGTTAAAAATCGAAACAAAAATGAAACTATTCATAAAATTGGCACACATAAGTAAAGTTACATTTTCATGTGGCAGCAACTGGTTCGAAATTCCTGGTAATTGCTAAATGTATTAAAAATAAAAAAGTTCTAAACATATAACCACTTTCAGAAAGTATGAAATGGGTAGATCAGATTAAAAAATATGACAACATGCAATGAAAAGTTTGTACAGTATTAAAGAACATATATAGAAAAATGTTAGCTCGAATGAATGTTTAAGATTAAACAAACAAAATAGAGGATGAGATTAAGCTACAACAATTAAATATGTAAAAAACTTATTGAATTAATAAATCTCAGCAATAAAGAAAAATTTGAACCCAATTTATATTTTTGTTAAAAAAATTAGTACAAATATTTTATTAATGAGAATTTAAATTATGCAAATATTCACTTTGTAATATTAAATAATTTATTTTGTCCACTATCCTTTTGATATTATTAATAAAACTACCACATTTGTATTGAGACTTGAGTTTTGAGCGGTACATAGACGAAGATTTAATATGCGACCGACACATGCACATAGAGTTACTAATATAATAACACAACTCTCTATTAGTATACAGAGGATATGTATTATGAATTATGATGGATGAAGATTCCCCTGTACAGAAGGGGAACCGTCGGATCACACACTTATTCGGGTGTGTGCGTGTGTGATCCAACGGTTTAGGAGGGTATTCGGGTCCGTATTATGATGCATTTAAGATCGCATAATATACTGGGTTAACCTAAGATATCGGTATAATATAGATTTAATAAATTAATGACATAGTAAATAACAAAGTAAAAAAAGTCCAAACATAGTTTTTAAAAAAAAGTATTTCATTTAATCGTTTTTAAGCTGCCTATTTTTGTCAAGAAAAGGTGTCCAAATTGAGTAAGTCTCTTGTGCACCAATTACACTACTGAAAAGTTACACAAATTATTACTAAAAAGTTAAACCATTAAAGATACATTTTTCAGTAATAACATGTGTAACTTTTCAGTAGTATTTTGTTTAACTTTTCAGAAATGAACTTGATTTGCACGGTGTAACTGATGCATACAAGACTAAGCCGTCCAAATTAGCCTCCTCTTTCCTAATTTGGAAAGTATTTGTCTTAATATCCCTCCCTATTTTTTCCCTTTTCTATCTCATATCCACACAAAATTTCATAATTCTTGACAAAGAAAAAATTAATTTGGGAGAGACAGAATAGTCACATTTCATTTTCATTATACACATTTGCAGCGTCCATCAAAAATAGTCACTCTCTATATATGGGATCAATAACACACATTCTCAAACTATCAATCTAATAACTTCTCTCACTACGATTTGAACAGTTGTATGTCTGAACTGAAGCACTAGAAATATTCTCATTCCACATTAATTACTACCAAATATTGTTAATAGTTTTTCTTGATATTCTTAAATGGGCCCAGAAAACAGGGTCCGATCTGGCATAATGTTTAGGAAGAACTGGGCCAATAAGTAAATTGATTCAAAATTGGGCCTCTAACATCTTTCTTTTTTTTTCTTTTTCTTTTTCCAATATATAATTTTTGAAAGACATCTACATGTAGGCGAAAATTGATTTTTAATTGCTTAAAGGAATGTTTGCAAGCAATATATAATATTATTTAACCAGGTGGATTAGCTCATTTGGCCACCGGACTCCTTATTTGAGTAAGTGATCCAAATTTGATTTCCTCTGGAAACGAATTAAAAGAGATATAAGGTTGAGTTGTAGATAATTCTTGGAGTGTCGGGAACTTGGTGTACTAACTTCTAACAAGTAACATTTAGTGAAGTCTACCTAGAGAGAAGGGTTTGGTTATTTATTTTGGCAAAAAATAAAATGAACTAGTCTCATAAAAAAGTTTTAAAATTTTTATTTTAATTTGCACGATAAACTGATTTAGAAGAGACTTGGTCCTTATTTTTAAATTTATTTTTTTAATTATTCATCCTATTCCACCAACTAAACTCAAACGACACAGTATGTTTGGTATTGCTATTAGAGTTTTTTTTTATGATTGAATAGAAAGATCTGGGCGAGTAAGTAAATGTAGTTTAATTTGGGCCTCTGCAATACAGATCTTACTATTGAATTTAATTTTTGGACACTTCTCATTTGTGTCCAACATAGTTAATATAGTAGTCCTGATGATTTGAAATGTAGCCAGAAAGAAGGGTTTGCATAGTTGGGTTTACGATTGAATAGCAAGAACTGGGCCTAAAAATAAATAGAGTTAGTCCCGTATGCACCAGTTACACCGTGCAACTCTAGATTATTTTTAAAAAATTATACAAAATATTACTGAAAAGTTACACATGTTATTACTGAAAAGTGAATCTTTAATGCTGTAACTTTTCAGTAATAATTTGTGTAACTTTTCAGTTATAAATGGTGTAAAATTTCAAAAATACACTTAAATTGCACGGTGTAACTGGTGCACGAGAGACTTACTCAAATAAATAAGTTTTAATTTAGATCCCTACTATTTAGATAAATGTAATAGTATGCGACATAGTTAATTATTTGGGTCCCTACTCAAAACATTTTAAGCCTAACAAAAATTATTTGTCAGGCCAAAACTATTAAAAAGTATAAAATGGGTTGATATTCAATTAACACAAACACTATTATGAAATTTACTTATAATATAAAATTTATAATACTAAACTTATAAACTAAAGTCAGTGTATA
>JAPKLY010000013.1:1122637-1160775 GCA_026898435.1 Prunella vulgaris | reverse complement strand
ATGAATAAAATCATAAAAATAAGATAAACAAAAGGGAAATCAACAATCTCATCATAGTAACAAATTCCTGAATAATACACATTACCATTTCAATCTTAAATTCGTACCAAACTCTTCCTCAATAGTTTCAGTTGAGCTCCGAATTTAATATTTGGGTAATTTTAAAAAAGAAAATGTAAAAAATTTTAGGATGTCATACATGCACATGTTTTGTGTGTATATATATAGGGCACAGATCATCGTGTATGCATGTACTTGCACTCAATACAAGCTGGTAATAACCCCTTCCTTTCTTTTGGGCGACTAAAATTATGTATAATAGTATCATTTAATTAATTTATTTAATTTGCTGAATGGATCTCTCATTATATATATATATATATACACAATGTTTCTAGGATCACAAGCGATCGATCGATTGGAGATAAAAGAAGTGAAAATGGTGAGCTCGACGACGAAATACAGCGATAAGAGTATGGGTTTGAAGAAAGGGCCATGGACGCCCGATGAAGATGCAATTCTCTTGGCTTACATTCAAGACCATGGCCATGGAAGCTGGCGTTCCCTCCCTTCCAAAGCTGGTACCTTTTATTCATGAAATAATCACAGATTAGTACAAAGGAATGCACTGTTTTTAAATATATATACAATTTTTTTTGCATAATAGTGTAAACATAAGTTGAATAATATAGTTTTTTTTTTTTTGCGTATTGTATCTATTTGAAAATAGTGTATTATTTTTGTATCATTTCGTAACTGTTACTTTATTTATTTATTATCTACATCAATGGCATGCATGCAATTAATGCAATGTATCCTTTTCTTGGTTTAATTTTGTTAAAATTTAGAGCTGATTAATATATATATATATATATATAATTATTAAGGGCTTCAAAGGTGTGGGAAAAGCTGCAGATTAAGGTGGATCAATTATTTGAGGCCTGATATCAAGAGAGGCGACTTCAGCTTTCAAGAGGAACAGACCATTATTCAACTCCATGCCCTTCTCGGCAACAGGCCAGTCCCTCCCACTTAAATTAATATTTAAATACTATTTTATACATAAAACGTCATATTTTTGCTCAAATTTTTAATGGTATTTACTAAAACTTATAAAAGAAATCGTCTCATATAGTTTTTTGTGTTCCAATATTTGTAGGAAAAAATGTGCAAATTCTTGAACAATGCATGAAATGTATGCATGCGTGCACTGATATATATCATGAAACTACTTATAATAAATAGAATTGAGTGGGTATTGTGTGAATATATATGAACCACTTTTTAACAAGAAAAAAAATAAATTCTTAAATATAAACTTTATATCTTAAAAATGGTTTATATAATACTTTATCTACTGGAATTTGGAAAAATTTTGAAAGCAAAGAGATTGAGTGCATCTTTTTGTTGAGCAAAATATGGGTAGTAGATTGTACATTATTATTTTGAAAAAAGAAGAAGAAGAAAGATGTGAATCTAATTCTCTATACGAATTTTATTTTGATAAAATAAAATAAATAATCATTATATTGTGAGATAAAGAAGAGGTACAAAAGTGAATTATGTAGGGTTATAGGAAATGTGCATCATTTACTCCAAGAGTGCCTGACCTATTTTTAGTAAATGTGCTAGCTCTCTGACTAGTTTACCATAGAACAACAAATTTAATTGCAGCAAGAGGTACAATACAAATGGAAAATGGTATTCCCATGTGAGCATATTAATTACCTGATTGTGAGACTCACAAATTATTCATTTACATGCAATTAATTAATGTTATATATTTTGTGTACTTATAACATATCTTATATATTCTCTAAGATATAAAATTTTCCAACAAAAAAATTTCGTGAAATTATCTACTAATTGCTTTTAAAATATTTTAATATTCATTCAAGAGTAGATTTCGTGTGAATTTGAATTTGTATTAACTCTACTACTATTACGTATAATTATTATCACTCTTATTCAAAACAATGATAGTGTAAATATATAACTATGATAATTAATAAAATCTATGTTTTCATCGTAAACTCGAGTCCATACAAATTTTTGTCTTCCTTTAGGCATTTTCATGGAAATTAATTTGCCTACGAAATGAACTACCAAGACGATTAATTACTAATAAGTAATTTGGCTACAAAAATCCACTTATAAATAATTTACCTACGAAATTGATCCGTAGGCAATTTCTTTATAAGTAAGAAATGAAGAAGATGCATATATAAAATTGCGTGTGGCGAACCCACAGTGCACAATTTTTTGTTGAAAATTTTGGTTTAGTCTTGTATGCACCAGTTACACCGTGCAAAAAGTTACACAAAATACTACTGAAAAGTTACACATGTTATTACTGAAAAATGTATCTTTAATGATGGAACTCAATTTGTGTAACTTAATAACTTTTCAGTATTCAATTGTGCAACTTTTTAAAAATAAACTTGAATTGCACGGTATAACTAGTGTACAAGTGAAATTTTATATCCACATAGACAAATTCCTTAGACATTAATACTTTATTTTCTATATTAATTAATTTCATTTTGTTAAAACATTCTCATAAAATTAATTAAGAGATGAGATATTATTTGTAACACATGATGATCTGGTCTTGCATGTTTGCAGTCCCTCTCTTAGCATCATGACTTATAAACTGTTAACATATACATAATTTGTACATGAATTAATTAATGATGATCAATTAATTAATTAATAATACATAAATAGATGGTCATCTATCGCAACTCACTTGCCCAAGAGGACCGACAATGAGATCAAGAACCATTGGAACACTCACTTGAAGAAGAAATTAGTTACGATGGGAATCGATCCAGTCACCCATAAGCCAAAAGACAATCTTGCCCTCACCATTTACGAGTCCAAACACGTCGCCAACATTAGCCACATGGCTCAATGGGAGAGCGCTCGGCTCCAAGCCGAAGCTCGGCTTGTTCAAGAATCAAAACTCCTCTCCGGCGCCACTCACCACCATTCCCCCATAATTCCACCACCATCACCACCGCCGCAGCGACTGCCCTGTCTAGACATACTCAAAGTGTGGGAATGGACTAATCCCGGTAAAGACATTTCCTCCATGGTTCTCAACGGATTTTGGCCCGGCACGGTCGGGCCGGAAAACGTGCCGTTTCAAGCCACGCCAGCTGCCGTAGGATTGTATTGTAACGAGGCCAAGGGCATAATGGAGAACTCAATGGAGCTTCACAATAATTATGGTGATGATTCTTTAGGATTTCCTAGTTTCATTGATGATGGATCTAGTTTCGAAAATTCCAATGATCATGTCCCTGGAAGTTGTCGTGGAGCTCACGAGGAAAATACCACTAATAGTTGGAATATCCTAAATATCCCTACTTCGCAAACGGATTCGCTTATGTTCTAGAAAGAAAAAAAAAAAGAGATTGTTTTAATTTGTATGTGATGCACCATTTAATTAAAGTTATGTTTGAATATATATATATATATATATATATATATGATATTTCTTCCATCCACAAAAAATATGCTCAGATATTTACATGTGGTTTAATGCATTATATCGAAAAATATTACGGAATATTTTGAGGTCCGATATAACTAAAAAGAATATCTTTGAAAAGTAGTATAAGCGTATGTTCATATTTAATTTAACAGTATATTGTCGTGTGAGAATGCCAATTAAATTAAAAAGCTTAAAAATACCGAATTTGTGTTTTATGTGTATATATATTTTCTTTTTAATTAATTAAATGCCAATTTTCATTTTAATTTAATGTTCTTGTTTTTGAAGTTAAGTACTGGAAATGAGTCGTTTCCATGACATGCTGAAACATGTTACAAATAATGATATTAAAATACATAAATAAATTCTTATATATATATAATTGCCTCTACAATTCATGTTTTTCTACATCTTATCATCAATCTCTCTGCAGCATTGCGGTAGGAGTAAATGTACACCTGCATAAGTGATGCAGAACCCGTACGCATGGTTTAATTAATTACAAAATAATTAATATTATTTAGTGAGTATAATTAATATTTTCTTTAATAATAACAACTAATATTATCAACGAAAATAACTAATAATATTGAGGAAATAAAAAAAATAATAGTAAAACGATTTATAATTAATAATACTATTTTTGGGGCAACTAGTGTACACATACAATATTAATTTATGAACTTCATTAATAATTAATATTATAACTTAATTAGTACGAAAAATTAAAAACTTAACTACGTGTAATGTATTTTCATACCTCACGTTCTCAAATTCAAGGGAACCTTCACTCTATTTTATTTTTCAGTCTTATCTTAACGAAATCTAGCATCATCATATATTAATTATATTGAATATATATATATATATATATTTGAATGAATGAAAATGAGAAAGAGAATAAGAATGAATGCAGTGTGACGCACAGAAAAATACGTTACTCTTAGCTCAATTTGTTTTTTTTTTTTCCAATCCTCATTTTCAATTTTGTAAACCATATTCTTCGGCTTTTTCATTAAATGCTCGTTTGGTTCGATGGACAAGATAAATAACTCAAGATAGATTAGACAAGGTTATAATCTAGATATTGTTATTTGTGAGTTAAATAATATATTTGATGGATTAAGATAATTTTATTTTGAATATTTGGATTGTAAGATTAATAATAAAAAATATGCAAATGACAATTTTGTCCTCTATATCATAAACAAAAATAAATTGTAAGATTAAACATGCATGTTTTTTAAGGATATATACTTTTATTTTACGAACCAAATGAGCCTTAAGAGGAGTGTTTTAACAAAGATAAATAAAATAGATTATTATCATACACCTTCAATTCCTTAAGATAATTGAATTTTTATTTTGGGCTTTTTTATTAATCTTGAGTCTTTATCCATTAAACCAAACATCAAATTAGATAAGATAATTTAATTTATCGTTTATCTAACGAACCAAATGAGGCCTAATTAAATTATTTTTTCCGTAAATGGAAAGATTATATGTGATTAATGATTATTTGGTTATTTTCTTTAATGTCATCATCGTTTAAAGCCTTATTCTTTGTATGCACCGTACAATTTAAATTCATTTTTAAAAAATTATATAAAATAGAACTGAAAAGTCACACATATTATTATTATTAAAAAGTATATTTTTAATGGTGTAACTTTCCAGTGGTAATTTGTGTAACTTTTTAATAGTAAATAATATATTTTTTTAAAAATACATTTAAGTTACACTGTGTACACAAGAGAATTACTCTCGTTTAAATAAGTATAAATTGATATCTTTCCTTTTCCATAAAACAAATTTTATTAAATTGGTTAGTTTGTTTGTTTTAGTTATGAAAAACGTTTATCTTAGGTAAATAGTGAGAAACACTTATTTTTTTTTAAATTGAGTCTTACTAACTTAAAAATTAAGTGCTTTTATACTTTTAGTAAAAATTGAAAACATTCACCCACTCTTCTAAGGAGAAGAGAGACGCAAAATATCGGGTTAAAAGGAGACCCGAGACCAATGGGCCCGCCCGCCAAATTTGGCAGCGCCATATTTATCTAGCCACTTACAATTTTAGTCCAGTCGGACATGAATTTGGCCATTACTTATCAACAGTCCAATCCAAATCAAGATTTTAATTTAATATTTATAAAAAAAACTATATAAAATCTATTACTTATTAATAAAAAAATTATTACTTTTAAAAATAATAAAATTTTGATAAAAAATAATAATCATTTTTAATAAAAATATTACTATTATTTAATTTATAAAGTCATGGGGCGTATGTGTAGCAGACTCGTTATTAAAATTTTAAAGTACATGTGTTATTTTATTTTATTGTAATTCCATATTTAGATGGTCTGACATATTTTATTGTAATTTCTGAGAAATTTGTAGGGTTGGCCCACAATATTTGAGCCAGTTGCACAAATTTAAATTCGAGTAATTTTTGGGTAATAATTTTTAGAATCAGATGCCACTATGAACGAATTCATTTCAACCAAATAAAATATAAAAATTTATAATGTCCAAAAATTATTTAAATAAGTGAAAAAATTAATTAACAGAACATATAGCTCAAAATTTAGTGAAACAAAGAATTAACAATTAATATATAATTAAACAAAATATGTGAGGGAAAAAAATAAAAACAATATATTAAGTTGGTATGACAAATTTATATATATTCGAATTTTTTTAAAATAAATACATGGTAATAAATTTCCAAATAAAACCCGAGAAATAACAAAACAAATTTGAAAATTATTAAAAGTAAAAAATATTACTTGAAAAGTAAGTGGTTAATCTTGTGTGTATAACATTTGAATTTAAAAACAAAAAACTCAAAGATTAATCGCTTTTTTTAAATAAATATTGTGATATTTAATTTTTATGCAATTATGGAAAACTCTGTAGTATTTTGTTTTTAAACACAAATTTGATTTGGAGTCGCATCTGACAAGCCAAACTTGAACTTCAGTTGTATTTGGAACTGTTACGGTAAGGGGACAAATTAAGGTCCAACGAAGGTAACTTGAATTGGAGTCACATTTGAAATTCTTTTTCCTCCAAACTCCAGTCACATAATCTGAGCACTGCTCCAAATTTTGCACTTTCTCTCTCAAAAGTTGTGGCTATATAAGCTTTTGCCCTAGAAGTCCACTCCAATTGACCTAAGCTCATTTCATGTTTTTCCTGTTAAAGCTCCAATTCTTGGTTCAAGTTAATACATTTTCTTCTCAAGAATCTTCTTCACCTACAAATGAAGAATCTCATTCACAACCCATTCATGTCACTTCTGCCTTCGCCAAAACTTTGGCCGTAACAATTCCAAATGTGACTGGAGTTCACATTTGACTTGTTAGACGCAACTCCAAGTCACATTAATTGTGTTTAAAAATAACATACTACTCAAATTCGCCATAATTCAAAATTATACCCTAAAAAGTATTAAGTAATACTCCTAAAAGTAATTAGTAATACTTCAATTATAAAAAAAATACATAATTTGACATATTACGTACTGTTTATTTTGATATAATCAGTAATACCTTGAGAATTATTTAGTAATATCCTAAAAATAATAAATAGTACCCAAATTGCAGAAAATAATATACTCAATTTAATATATTATTATGTGTTTTAAAAATCAAAATTAAATTTAAATTTAATTTAAAATCTAAATGCACTGCATAATTCAATAAGTTTTGAAAACATAGAGATTGTGAAGGAAAGATGGATTGACGAAGGAATCTATTGTCGGGATAAAAAGATAGAAGGATAGAGACAGATTAATGGAGAAATTAATAAAGCATTTATTGACTAGAATTGAATCCACAACTATATAATATTAAGTTGACTTTATGATGAGCCAGTCACTTCCATTCCCTCCAAAAAATTTAAGGCAAAAAACCACTCGTGTAATTGTGTTCCCTCCAAATACCAAGTTTAATTAGGTAACATTGTGCTTGATAATGATTTGACTTAATATTTTATTAGGACATTTTAATTATTTTCAAGTTTTTAAAATTGGATTGAGGCTTCAATTATTGATGATCATCTCTTGATAGTTTCTGTTTTTATATTTTCTATTTTTTTTAAAAAAAAATTGTTTTAAAAAATAAGATAATTAATACGCTTAGGCTACACTAATTAGTACCGTTTAATAATTTATGGGGTTAGAATATTAAATTAGTATGATTTCATATGGTATGATAGTGAGAAAGTTAGAGTTTAAATCATAAATCGTCACATAACTATTTGACATAATAGATTTAGTCCCAAATTAACTTTAATTTGGGATTAAAATGGGACCTTATCAGAAAAATTTGGGACTAAATTTGATAAAAAATTAATTTTGGGACTAAAATTTGACCTTATAAAAAAAAATTGTGACTAAATATAGTAAATAATTAATTTTTGGCCTAAATCTATTTTGTCAAATAGTTGTGGGACGATTTATGATTTAAACTCGAAAAAGTTACTTGGTATCACATTATAAGAGTTGTAATACTCCCCACAACTTTATTTTGCAGATTATAATACTCCCTCCGTTCATGAATTTTTTTCACATTTCTTTGTGGGCACGAGATCTAATGAGAAGTAGTATTATATTGAAATGATAGATAAAGTAAGGGAAAAATATGAGTATTGTGGGGCCCAAAATTTTATTGTGAATGTGGGTTATTTCCAAATAAGGAAATGAAAAAAAAAATTGTGGACAAAAAAAAAAAAAAATATAAAATAATTTGGTGGACAGAGTGAGAATAAACAATCTCACTGTAGAAGCTAGATAAAATTATCTCAGGTGGAGAATTGAACAAGAAATGTAAATGTGAATAATGAAATAGAGACAATAAGGCCTATTGACTTAACGGGTTGGAGGAATAAAACGAATCGTGCTTAATTTATGCATCTCTATCGAGTAGTTTGCAAAAATGATAGCACCCCTTATATAAACCTTATATGAAACTTACATGTGCTATCAAGGCCTAAGAGTCTTTTTCACACATTCCAATAAATAATATACTCCCTCTGTCCCAGGGGTATTTGCACCCCTGGATGACACACGGTTTAAAAAAAATATGTTTTTTAAATAAAGTAATGGTATATGGATAAATATGTGAAAAGTTTTGTGAGTGTACACGTAAATAGATATTCCCCTTTTAAGTAGTGTGCAAATTGATTTGGGACAACCCAAAATAGAAAGTGTGTAAATTGATTAGGGACGGAGGGAGTACCAAACATGTTATTATCTATACATACTCCCACCATTTCCCCCAAAAAACTTTATAGGAGGGACTAGGGATTGTTTTTTCTAAAGAAATAATTCCTTTATTGACATTTTGAATTATCATATACTTCAACTATCCCATAGAAATTTGCACATTTTTCTTATTTGGATGTCCCACATAAATTTGCACACTACTAAAAAAATAAACATTGATTTACGTCGTGCACACTCACAAACCTATAAACATATTTACCCATATGTCACTACTTTATATATAAAACACATTTTTCTTAAAAAATGTGCCGTCCCGTCGAGTGCAAATTCCTACGGGAGGGAGGAAATATTAAAGAAATAATTTTTACCGCAGTGAGTATATACATACATGTATATATAGTCATCAACATGGTTATTGCATCTTTGGTGGATTCTGAAAGGAGAAACTAGTACCCCATGCAATTTAAGAAGATTCTACTTCTTTCACACCTTATCCACCAAAGTACAACACCCAATGCATGACTCGTGTCAACATAATTTTTCCCAGAAAAGAATGAGCATTGGATGGAGAGAAGATATTATTAAATGGAGGAGAGGCCCACCAACAACAGTGTGGTAATAATTTGAGCTATATGGGATCCTATTTTTGCAAACACTTGTACTCTTCAATTTCCATTTCGCTGTAAGAAAAAAGACACACATTTATATAGTATTTGCTGCTTGTCTGCTACAGTGCCCAATCGAGGAGGCCCCTACTTAATTGGAGTACATTATTTCACTTCTTGCCCAACAACATATACCCTTGGTGAACTTGCATGTGTTCTACCTACCTAGCTCTCTCATCAACAGATAATTTAATGGTCGATGTATGAAGAGTATTTTTAAATAAAGTTGGGATTAAGGAGCGGAGGGCGAGAGTGCATTATATCGTGCCATTCTTGGATGAATTAAGGAGCCGCTCGATTGAAGGCAATGGGGTGGAGAATTGGAATGGACGGGGATTCGTTTTTATTAATAGTGTTTGATACTCCCTCCGTCCCAAAACTACTTTCATAGTAGTTCTAGGCACGCGAACTAAAGAAAAGTAAGCATGTGAGTGTAAAATTAAATAATTGAATAAGAAAATGTGTACTTTATTGACTTTTGTTAATGTAAAAAGTTACATTTTTAAGTGTGTGAAAGAAGAGTTGGGACGTCCAATTAAGAAAGGTGTGAAAGTAGTTTTGGAACGGAGGGAGTATTATTTATAGATCAAAATTGCATCAATTTCACATTACAGTTGGTGAGTCAAAATATTAGTATACGATTAAGTTGCGTTTGAATAGTGATTTGAAATTCAATAAATTTAAAAGGGAATAGATTTAAGTATTTATAGATTTCAAATACCATGATTTTGCCAAGTATCTAAAATTTCTCCAATTTAAACTTAGAGTGAAAACTAAATATTTGAAATACATTTTAATATTTTATCCAAACAATTTGAGTGAATTTCAGAATTTTAAATAATATTCAGTATTAATTATTAAGAAGCACTTGGAAAATCTTTGCAATTAAACTATTGTTAACTTTTTCAAAATTTAGGATGTAAAATAGGATATACTTAGTATTTAAAAGTTCACATGGAAGGATTAATATTGAATTTAAAAAAAAAAAGAATATTCCCTAAAAAAATATAAATAAATCTATGAATAAAGAGGTTCAAATAATGTTCAAAAAGAATTATAGAAGAGAATATGAATTTTGCAGAAACACTGCTTTTTCTATAAACTTATCATAACATTGAAATTTAAACTATTATATTAATTCAGTGAGATTAAATATTCATTTAATAATATTATTAATAATTATACTAAATAAATAATTATAGGTAAGTCACCGTGTGCGAACATGACAAATTGGGCTCAATCCTTGGGCTGAATTAGGCAGATGACAGTACTCTAATCTATATGGGCTTCCCATTTTCAGCCTTTCTAATTTTAATTTTTTAATTTTCTGATATTCCATCTACCTCTTCAAGAAAAAATCATTTTGGAGGCCCTTTTTTGAATTCGTCAATGATAATAAAAATAAATTTTTATTTTTTTTATCTTTATATATGTTGAAAAAGTATTTATTTTCATGGTGACTAAATTATTATCATTGTGTTCTAATTTTAGAAAAGAATGTAAAAAAAAATTATTGATTATGGCATAGAGGATTGATATCAATGAGAATGATTATAAGATGAGATGAATGTAATCAAAGGGATATGCAAAGTTTTGTATGAAAATGATTCATGATAAACTTATCATGAACCGGCTTTAAAATATCAAACATTTGACCATGAATATCAAAAACCTCATCAGAATTAAAAAAATATGGGTCAATGATATTACGTTATAATTATTATAGAGTTTATTGACTCAACTTTTGATACTCCTGATAAATATTTTGATGCACTTGATTAAATATTTAATACTTTAAAACAGTTTTTTGATAAGCTTATCATGAATTATTTTTTATATAAAACTTAATCATGGAGGAAATGATTATCTTATTTAAGAAAAAAAAAATATTATGTATATTTTTTGTCTTTAGTCTTTACTAATTACTATATATTTATTCTGATCTATATTACATTTAAAAATAAAAAAGCATAGTAAGGATCCTTTAAGTAGACACCACACCCTATTGTCCTCTGCATTCGACATAATTAATATTACAGTAAATTAATTTTGATTTAATTTCAAAATACGTCGATATACATATTCTATTTACTAATAACTTCAGTAAAAAATATCGTTATTGGTAGTTCTTTCGCATGCAAATTCATTTGAATAGATGTGTAGTCTTTGACCTTAATCAAATTACTAAATGGATGTAAAGTTTAAAGACAAAATTTTATATAAATTCGAGTTCACGGTAAATTCAATCTTTCAATTATTATTGTTATGTATATTGAATATCATATTTATAAAAAATTAAATATATAATTTGTATAAAGGTGATAACATTAATAATTAACAGCGATAATAATTATACGTAACAGTGATACGAGTTTATATGAATTTAGATTCAAATAACACTGCTCAAGTTTAAAAAGAGGGTGAGACTATTTGCATTTGTGGTGGACGCCATAAACAATCGAAAGGAGTGTATCTAATTCTTGTAATGTTGTATTATGTGTACATCTTTACCTAGATGAGATTCAATTTTTTTTTTTTGTTAAGTGAGGTGCTATTTTTTTTTTATCGGTAATTGTTAGTTGTTAGTAGTTAGAAGTTAGTACATCAAGTCTCCAAACACACTAAGAATATCTCCAAGCCAACCTTATATTCTCCTCCTATTCGTTTTTAGAGGGAATTAAATCTGAATCACTCATTCAAGTGAGGAGTTCAGTGGACAGGTAAACTAAGTGAGGTGCTAATATTATGATCTTGTCTTCACAAGAGCACGTGTTGTTGGGTTGATCCACCGACTTCCTATTGAAGTCTGTTTTTGTAGTTGAATTCTTTGAAATATTTAATTTTAAACTTTTTTTAATTCTAATTTTATCTTAATATATAATAAACCAGAGCTTACTTATTTCATTTGCAAATAACCAAGGGCATACCAAAATTACAATGGTGGTTCCCGGTTTGAAATTTTTTCAATAAAGTAAAGAATGAATATGTGATGATTATAGTAGTTAATAAAAATTAAACATAATTTCTAATATTTTACTCTCTTTTTTTCCTAAAATAAGGTAGTCATTATATTTATTTGATTAATTTATTTTTATCATAAACATTATCCTCTTCCATACGCCACTATCAAGATTTTTCTCTCAATTTTTTTCTTTAAATTAAAACACAGAGCTATTAATGTAATCATCCTCATCAATTTAATATATACTAGTTTTTGGCCAGTGCAATGCACGGGTCTATTTTAATTTTTTATTTCATATTTATTTTTGTGAATGTCCTTTTTTTTAATATATTATAGAAATATTGATATTTTTTTGAATATATTCTTATTCTAAAAGGTTTGGTTGTGTATGATTTTAAAAAGATATTATGTTAAAATTGTTTCAAAATAATATTGAAATATAAATTTTAATAATGTATGTAAATTTGTAATAGAGATGTTTTTTTTTCCAAAACATAGTATCAATAAATCGTTGATTCCCTTGAACAATGCAGGACTAGGAGAACCAATATAGTGATAAATTTCTCTTTTATCTCTCCCATGATTAATAGGTGTTAACAAAATCTCATGTCTCCAATGCTACTATTAATAATTGCATCAGATAAAAATTTAGTATTAAATTGATAAGTGCATAAATATTATTTGCAAGAATGGTATGACTTAGGCACGTGAAACAATCTTTGATCTTCCTAATATCAGTATTGTTATATGTGTTGTACACAAATTTCATAAGAAATTTTACAAAATCTTATTTAAGTTTAAAACACATTCTAATAAAAAAAATACTATTAAAATAATCATACTGAACTTACAAAAGTGTCAATGGATAAAGTTTATCCATAATGAAAATTTTAAATTCGAAAGTATGTTGTAGGTTGCTACCAGTTGTTGTTGACAAATATCAGAAGAATGTTTTTGTTGTTATTCATCTAATTAATCAAGAATACAAACATTTTTAATTGATAAAATCATCTTCTGAATTAATAAATTGATTGATGTTCATTTTGCATGCCGCAACTTATGAAAGTAAATTTCTTCCCAAACAAATAGAATAATATAAAATATGAAATTAAATAAAAATTTATAACCATAGATGTAGAAGCATAGAATAAATTATAACTCCATACTACTTTTTACAGCATACAAAGACCCTCATAAAAATGTATTGCACGAATTAGTTTTGTATTTTTGACAATTTAACTAATGCAGAGTCAAAATATTTATTACTATACATGTTGTTGAAAGTAGGTATATCAATCATTTAGTTTATCAAAAGATTAAACATTAACATTTTCATTCAAATAAGACAATATAAACATAATATTTGTCAAATCTAACTTCCTCTAAAAAAAAAGTCCATCATCAATTGAAATAGGAGCATCCAACAAATAATCCTGGAACATCCCTAATTCTCAGTACAAAAATAATTTACCAAAGTTTGTATGATTTTAGAGATAAAATTAGTCAGTGCCTGACTGGTCTGAGTTTACATCCTTTCTCGCGGGCCTTTAGTAGCATCTTTTTGACCATTTTAACATTTTTTTAGGATAAATTGGCCCATTCATGATATTTGCTTTTGCAGTGTACCAATATAATTAACCAAAGGTGATTGTTAGATTATACTCAATTATCAGGAGCTAAACAAATTTGTCATATTTTCATCTCAAAGGTTTGGCCCCAATTTCAAAGAAAATATATTAACGGGACCGTGTGATTTATACCATTGTTGATCTATTATAAAGCATGCAATTTGACAAAATCAAACTCAATTTACCTTCTACGAATCAAGTTTCTATCTAAATATGTGATCCTAATTGAACATGGTCCCAACTCTATCAAATACTTGTAACAGAATCCAGAGTAAATCAGCATAAAACGTATCTCACTTTTAGAACTGGTGAGTCAAGAATAGTTTACCACCAAACAAATTAATTACCAAATTACCAAATAAATATTAATACAACATAAATGTACTCGTTGTTTACCTGAAATTGTAGTAACGGACGGCGATGGCAAAGCTTGTGAGCGATTTAAGCAGGAGAAAGAGTATAGGTTGGAGGAAAATCTCAAATTTCTAATCAAAATATCCTACACTAAAAATAAATTTTAGCACAAATAAATTATCTGATTCTACACTAAAAATAAATTATCTGATTATGTCGTTGATAATCAAATAAAACAAACCAGTTTGACAATCACTGATGGCATGGCCTGGGAAAATAAACAAATTTAAGATGGAATGAATAGTTGACATGTTACATGCTAGTCTTGGCAACCAGGTACTCAAGCATTTCCCCAATTGTTGGCTGAGAGGCTTTCATGCTATCTCGTTCGCTGCATACAAATTTTCATAAGTATAAGCATTGTGGCGATTATGTTAATTGTAATCTACCTTTTCGGCAAAGAAGGATTTCAATTAGACAGGGTTGCGCAATTACTTTCAAAGTTTTCATTAGTAATTTGCTTACGGTTATGTTAACATCATTTGTATTAAAGAGAGAGGGGATCAAGGGTTACCTGGTAGGAGAGTAGAGGATACCGAGCAGCTCGACTATGCGGAAAACGACGACAATGGAGAAAGGAAAGAGCATGTCTCTTCTACTCACATTTGGTGAGTGAAACGATTCTCATTCTAATTCTAATCTAACATAAAAGTGTAACTAAAAATGGTTTTATAATAAAAATAATATTGCATATAAATCATATGTACCTGGACTTCTTCAATGGCGGAGTCGAAGTCTGCATTATGCCTAACGGACTTGAGATGTGAAGCAACACCACTGATAGCCTAACGGGTATCTTCTCCAGCGGCTCCACCAGCTTCGGTCAGGTCGGTTCCAGTTCCTCCATACCACATTCTTCTATTCCCCCAATCCTATCACCTTTTACACATATAAATTCAATTCAAATCGATCAGAAACCCTATTAAACACATACCAAATACTTGAGCAAGGCACGATTTCCAGAATTGGGATATGGAGATTCAGTGGAGAATGAGGATGAAAAGGCACAACTTAAACGACATTTAAAAGATAAATTATTCAAAAAGTTTAAAAGAATTATAATAAGAATAGGAGGGAGAATTAACTACCACATCAGTGCACTTCAATTTGCAAATCAATCATTTAAAGAAAAATTCTTGAATTTGTTCATCTATCTATTAATGAATTGAGAATGATTTTTCTTTAGAAAAAAATATTCGTTATCTTCTTTGATTTAATGATCAATAAAAGTTCTCCATCTCCCCCAAAATTCAGAATGAATTGTTTAAATAAATGAGAATGACTATGATGGGCACATAATAAATGAACAATATTTACTGAAATAAATTTGTAAATTATAAATTCACCTTCTTACAATGTACAAGAGTGTTTCCCATACGATTTTTTTCCTTGTCCTAATTTTCACTAAGTAGCATAATAAAACTTGCACACTTGCTCTTAGCAAGAGTTATTCATACATACATACATCATATAAAAATACAAATGATCAATTTGGTAGAAACATTTTAGTCTCATCAATTCGTCTTCTCATTTAAAATTGGCGTTCTTTTCCATGATTATTACTAAAAACTTAATACGATTAATTTTTAATAAAAGCAAATTTTTAATGAAAATAGAGATAATTTTTTAGTAACATATGTAGTTTTTAAAAAAATAAATACAGCTGATTGGGGAAGTGGGGTTTAAAATGTTTGGGGGAGATGGTCCAGCTTTTGACCAACAACAGATGCACTGCACGATAAAAGTAAAGAGTTTTGTAATTGCAATGAGATATGGCCACAACTTTCCACTAATTGTATTTCAATGTCCTCAATTTGTTGTTTCTATTGGGTTTTGGTCAAGTTTTCTTTTTTTTTATCGTTCTGATGATGATGGGTTTCCTCTTTATTATTGAATGGTGAAGCCTGGATGTTCTAGTGAATTCATTCTCCAGTGTTCAAATGTGCTTGGAGATGGAAGAAATGCACAAACAATAAAATAATGAAGCATAATGGTGAAATACACATGACAATTTTAAATTTTTTAATTCACCAAGTTCTAAATTTTCTCTATTCAACTATTTTTCTTTACATATAGTATATGACAAACTTAAATATCAACACAAAGAAGTTGTGTGATTTTTCAATTTTTCTCTCTTTTCATTTGCATATGGTATATCATTAAACAACGTTCTCTGAGGATTCCTAGCAGTGCAGCTTTGATTATAATCATAATGCCAAGAAACTACATGAAGCCACAAATTTACTGTCAAGTAATACTTCCTACTTTCTAATGCCACAAATCCACAAGCAAGAATTAGTATATTCTAATAACCGACCTGACCAAAATGTTTCCCAAGAAAGAGGAAAATCCTTATCAATTGAGACTGAATCGCCACCCTCATTATCAGCAGAAACAAATTTGTTCCGAGATACATATTTGAGTTGGACCTCTGTTGCATCCTACAATATGCAACCACCAGAAACTAAGTAAAATCAATTGACACACAAAGTGAATACATAGGCAACAATTCACAAGCATCTCCATTGGGAACTTCACTCCTCTCACTCTGTCGTTCCCATGTAATCCCTCCACTTAATTCACAAATTCAAATGGAATTATTAAGCAAATGATATTAAATAATTTGCGACACTTTATCAACTCAGTTCAAATTCTACTTGCAGCATCAAAGCCTAACTATAGCCACATGATTAGGGTCATAATTGCATCTTTTTGCATCCATTTCTATATGGTTTTGATGTGCTTATGTTCATATTTGACTCTAATTTGGTATAAATTGTGCTATTAACCATTTTGTGGCAAGAAAATGTGTTTTGTAGAGAAAACGAGCAAAAACAGGCAAAAGACGAGCAAGTTCGTAAAAGTTCAGAAAATGTTAGTTGATCCAATGGAGGCAAATGATATACCATGTCGAATAGTTCGAAGAGAGGGTCGCAACGGAAAAAGAATCGAGTCAATCGTAGCTCTAGAACTCAAGATATGAAGAAAATAAGAAGTCGAGGATCGATCGGACGAGTCGAAGCCGGGCTCGAGCGACCAAAGGCCACGTTCGTGCGAGACCCCTCTGGTTCGGGCGGCAAAGCGTTTCACGAACGCTCACACGAGCCAGCGTTCGTGCGACCACCTGCTTGTGCTCGTTCGAAGGCTCGGATTTCCAATTTTTGAAGGGCAGTTTCGTCTTTTCGCGCGTTTAATGAAGGGCATTTTTGACCAAGCATTGTGGGCACTATAAATACCTCAAGAATCAGATTTCCAAAGAGCATCATCTTCATTAGATAGATCATTAGGTAGTTTTAGAGAGAGAGATTAGAGGTTATTAGTGGGTTCTTAGTTAGATTCACTCTTCTTTTGTCCATAACTTTTGATCCGTCCGTCGGAATTTCGATCCGTTTGTTCCTATGTTCTTCTCTCAATTCAAGCTACTTTTCTACGGTTTAGTTTTGTATTTTGCATTTCGAATTTAGAGATAGCGTTTTCAAGGTTTGATGCTTGTATTCGATTTCTCTTCATATGGTAAGTTTTCCTTTAATTCTCTTGTTATAGTTACTATTCATGTTGTTTAGAATGTTAATTGTTGATTTTCATTTCCAATTAGCCATGGGCTAATCTTTAGTTGCATGGTTGTATGAATATTATGGTAAATTTAGTCTCTTGTTAATCCTATGCATGAATTAGTGATCTTGTTGAATTAGTTCTCTTATTAATGACTTGTATGAATGTTTGGTATGTTTAATTGGAATGTAAGGCTTATATGGTTAGTTATGAAATGAAAATTGAGCTATAAGAACCTTATGCATACCAAGTGTTTGATATATTGCTAGTATGACCAATGAGAATTGCATATTAGCCTAAGACCTCTTAATTGGAGTGTTAGGAGTTGTAGAGAGATCTAGACACCTAATAGAGTTTTACCTTGTGTTGTAGAGAGATCTAGACACTAGTTGGCTTGACTAAGACACCAAGAGATCTTTTGCATGCTAGGATGGATAGGATTCTAGAGGAACCATAGTAGGATTACTTCCATGTACACTTCACACTTGCTCACTTCTTTGAGGTGATAGTTAGGACTATTTTTGCTTTGCCATAGTAGATAGAATCCTTGATGGTTTTCTTGTCTTCCTAGCTATTAGCCTTTTGTAGACATTCAATGTTTGCTTGATATCGCATCGTTTCCCTGTGTTCAATATTTAACTTGGTTAACTTGCCGCGACAACAACGACCACGTTCACTTGCGTGGAAATCATACACGATTTTGGCAAACACCACATTAATGGTGAAATAAAGACCAAGTCCGAGCAAAATTTGTTTCCTAAATGGTTGTAATCCCAAAGTCAAGGAAGATCATGGAAAGAAAAGAAAGAAATTAGAGTAGGCACAAAAACCCACAGCAAATACCATCAAATGAACTTAAAGGATATTAGATAGAAAATGGTTAAAGCTCAATAATTGTTGATTTTACTCACTCAATCAAAAGTCCCCAAAAGAATGGAGAGAACAGAGAAGGATTAACAGCAGAGTGCGGTTTAATGTATTGAAGAATGAGGTGACAGAAATGAGAATAGTCCTTGAACATTTATTCATTCGAAAAAAGAAACCAAGGAGACCACATAAATCAAAATCTATATTGAAAAAAGAGAAAGGAGCATTGGGTAGAAATATCAATCTGCAATTAGCTTATCCGGTAACAACAACAAAATACAATTGCAATTTAGGACAGGATCAGAGAAATATGGTGATTCAAAATAGAGCATTAGTTGATTCAAGCAAAAATTAGCAATTACGCAAGCAGAAAAGAGGCTGTAAGTAGGAAACATTTTTCAGCAAAACTTGCTCTTTAAGTATCACTAAAGTTTCAGGGTTTTTCTCTTCTTACTTTTTGGAAGAAGTACATTAATACTATCAGTGATCTTTATCTTTATATACAACTTAATGGAAGAAACCAGAATGAATGAAATAATTTACGTATATACATCATCTTGAACTCAAGACCTATTATTAAATGAAGAGTTACCTCAGCCCAAGAGCACCGGTTAATTAGAATGACTTGGAAAAGGTATTTCACAAGTAATATTGACATAAAGATAGTGTATAAATATATAAGGATGTAGCAAAAAGGCAACTGTAGTAATTTTGTTTTTTAAAAAAAATGCAGAAAGAAACTTAAAGATTACAAACTGCAAAAAATGAGCTATTCCATGATTGTCCACATGTCGAGATGGCATAAGGTAGACTGGAAAGTATAGCAGATGACAAGTGTGAGAGTACAATCCAACATTAGAAAAAATATGTTATGTAGTCTTTAAGTGAAAATTATCATACCCTATGAAACCTACAAAAGAGGCATAAGAGAGATAGCATAAGAAAGTCATGTTAACTCACCTATGGATCACATTTCTGTCGTGAAGATATTTCAAATCATGGAGAATCTGCCGTGTATAAGCAGCTGCTATTGGACCTCGGAGTTCATATCTCCGGTAAAGGCTCAAAAGGAAGCCTTTAGAAACCAACTCAAGAACGATCGAGACGTGGGATGACCTCAGTAAGTCCCAGATTTCTTCCAATTTGTAAACGGGAGTATCTTTATCCTCATTTGAAGTCGCCCCGTCTACCATTCTCGATCTCCAGTAAGACTCCACCGCCCTCTTGTTGTGCTCCATTCTTCCGATAATCCCCCTTTTCACATTAATCAATCAAAAATCAGTTTGATTGGAATGATCAATCTATTAAATCAATCAACTGTTCATGGATCGACCGATTGCACTGTCCATTAAATACCAAAAAGTTTCCTATAATTGAAGATTTCAGTCAATCACATTGATGAAGAAGTTGATCAAGTGCATATTATCCCAGAATATAAACTTTTATAACAACATTTGATAAGTGAGTTTCCATCAGCACATTACCTTATCAAGTTATCATGTATCCCATATGAAAGAGTGTGTAGTGATTTACCAACACTGCAAAGACTTGCGTAACTGCTACATTTAATAACGAAACCCCGTTATTTGAAAATCAAACATTCATTCAAGAACTCTAATCCTCGAATTCAAAATACAATTCTCTGATTAAAATAAAAAATAATCATTTGGATTCACAATAACAAAGATGGAGTTGGGGAATGTAATTGCGCAAGAACCCTAGAATATAATCATACCTCTTCCTGAAGAGTATTGCGCTTCGCGCTTTCACTGAGTAATCAAGCTCAAAATTCCAGAACACGACTTTCAAACGATCAATCTCTGCAGGCAAACCTTCAATTTTCTTTCACAGTTTCTGAAATGCTCAATAACAATTGTGTGATTGAAACCAGAAATAATTATTGGATTCACAATAACAATTGAAAACTAAAGCTGACAAAATTTTGCCTCGATGGAGCAATGGATTCAATTATATTTTATAACAACGTTTGATCAGTGAGTTTCCATCAGCACGTTACCTAATCATGTATCCTTTTTTAAACTGTGTGCGAAGGCTTGCGTAAATAACAAAATTCCATTATATCTAAATCAAACATTAATTCAAGAACCCTAATCCTCAAATTCAATCTTACCTCTTCAATTCCAAAATAATACACGTTCATAATCCATTTACCCTGCTTATTCGCTTCCCTCAGATTTTGCTCGCGAATTCCAATGAATTCCTCATCAACAGCCTGATTTCGTTCACGAAAGTCGAGTTAACCTCCTCCAACGGGTCTAAACACGTTTCTTGATCCACAACGACGGTGCTGAACCACGTCCTCGCGTCGTCGATTCTCGATTTCACCCCTTTGATGTCTCGCCACAGTAACTAATAGTGTCGTCCAACGACTCCGCGGCGGCGCACTCCTTGAGAGCTTCCTTGACGGCTACATTATCCGTGGCCTTGGCTTACTCATCTGGGAAAGTGAATAGCTTCCTGAGAGAGTCTGCCGCCACCGTCAGATAGAACACCGCATCGACCTTCAAGGCATTGTCGGGAAATTGAAATGAGGCTTTTGATGTTATACACAAGTAAAATTCTCATCAAAATAATAATTCGTCAATCCGTCATAACCCCTGGTTTCTGTTTTATTTAAATTACATTGTAATTCTTAATTATTAGGGACCCTTCGTTTTTTTCTTTTGTGGAGGACACTTGGCAGATGCTCAGGTGGCACGTGGCAGATTGTAAAAAAGTATTTGATTAGGATCATATTTGTATTATTTTATGTTCATTTATAGATAAATTTTAGAATTTTATATTATTTAGGATCTTAATTGCTACCTATTTCGCTAATTGGTATTTGAGCTCCATTGAAAAATTATTATTAATTTAGTTAAGTGATTTGAGAATTTAATAAATTTATTTCGCTAATTGGTATTTGAGCTCCATTGAAAAATTATTATTAATTTAGTTAAGTGATCTGAGAATTTAATAAATTTTTTATGATTTAATTAATGAGTATAATTTTATAATTCTTTTAACTTTATCGAATTAGAAATTTGCTGATGTAAAAAAATATGAAAATGGACGAAAGGTTTCTGAAGTGGACCCCACCATTATCTCTTCAGCAAGCATTTGGTCCTCCCCAAACCTGCAAACTCACTCAGCAGCAACCGCCATGGCCCATCGCAAACCTGGAAACGGAAGGCATCGTCCTCTGTTCACGCCTATTAAAGCTCGTCGCACCTGCACATCGCCACCTTCGCGAATCGCGCCCCTTGCCGCAGACGCTTGCCGTAACCTCCATTACCGTCAACCTTGAATCGCGACGGAACCGCCTCAAGCAGCCCCCAGCACTCAATCCATCGTTCCATACCTCTGTCGCACAAGTATTCTGCCGTCGAAGAGTCCGCCAAACACCACTCCAACCGACGCACCTCTTCGCCGTAACCACCAGCGACGCCACATTCTCTGTTCTCGCAGCCTCCATGTTCACTGCCGCTGAAAACCAGATTCGCGACCAATTCAATCGCGACGGAATCGCAATTCTCCATCTCAGCCGTCTGGAAGCCGCGACACAACCGTCAATCCGTCCACCACTCGCCGGTACTCCGACGCGCCTACAACCGAATCTGCCAACAGCCGAAGAAGGAATACGCCGTGTTTTCATTCCCGTCAACAACTGCTTCAACGCCATCCTGATTAGGCTTGGCAACGGGGCGGGAATCCCCGACCCCCGCGGGGACGGGGATTGTATTCCCAGCCCCGCGGGGATCCCCGCCCCGTTCCCCGCGGGCCCCACATATATAATATATGTATATTTATAATATACATATATATATATTTTATATATCTATTACTCCCTCCGGTCCCGGAGCAATTTGCAAGGGGTGGAAGCACACAAAACAAGAAAAAAATAGAATAAAGTAAAAAAAATAGTGTTATGGGGGTTAATTTGGTAAAATTTTATGTAAAAAGTGAAAAAGTTAGTTGGATTGAGTGTAATGTGGGCCCAAAAAGTGAAAAAGTAAATGCATTTTATGTAAATATGTAGATATTGTGAGGGTGAAGTTTATAAAAGGGTTTCCTTTTTTGGGTCTGCAAGTTCCTTTGGGACGTCCCGAAAAGGAAAATTTGCAAGTTCCTCTGGGACAGAGGGAGTATATATTAACATATTATATATCATATAAATATATTATATATATATCATTTATACATATAAGTATATATGTATATATATATAATTAATTAACCATTCATGTATATATGATTTATAATATATCAAAATAATGTATTTTATGCACTTTAAATTTTAATAATACTTTTAATTTTTATTTATTTAAAAAATTAATTACACTTATTAAATATAAATTATTAAAATTAAAAAAAAAATCGCGGGGAACGGGGAATCCCACGGGGACGGGTTCCCCTGCGGGGCGGGGATGGGGATGGATTTTTCCCCGTGAAGTTCGCGGGGACGGGAACGGGGAATCCCCGCGACCGCGGGGACGGGGATGGGGATTGGCCCCCCGGCCCCGCCACGCCCCGTTGACAAGCCTAATCCTGATGCTGGTAATTAGAAATT
The DNA here is from genome assembly GCA_026898435.1 of Prunella vulgaris. Classification (NCBI taxonomy): domain Eukaryota; kingdom Viridiplantae; phylum Streptophyta; class Magnoliopsida; order Lamiales; family Lamiaceae; genus Prunella; species Prunella vulgaris. The sequence goes on along the minus strand of JAPKLY010000013.1, from coordinate 1,137,385 downwards.
AAGAAGTTGGTGTTGGGCCCAAGATTCTCATGTTTTAATTATTAAGCCCAATTGTTAATTAAGCCCATTTGCTGCCCAGTATATATATTTAGGGGCCCAACTATATACCCCTCCAAAATTATTAGATACCCCACTTAGAATATACTCCCTCCGTCCCGGAGCAACTTGCAAGGGGTGAAGGGCACACAAATTAAGGAAAAAAATGAATAAAGTAAAAAAAGTAGTGTTTTGAGGGTTAATTTGGTAAAATTTTATGTAAAAAGTAAAGAAGTTAGTTGGATTGAGTGTAATGTGGGCCCAAAAAGTAAAAAAGTAGTGGCATTTTGTGTAAATATGTAGATATTGTGAGGGTGAAGTTTATAAAAGGATTTCCATTTTTGGCCTTGCAAGTTCCTCTGGGACGTCCCGAAAAGGAAAACCTGCAAGTTCCTCTGGGACAGAGGAAGTATTTATTTTATTTTTATATATTTTTGTCAAAATTTATTTCATATTTTAATAAAAATGTGTGAAATATATGTTTGGAAAAATTGCAAAAATATTAATTCATTAAATATATGTTGAAATTTAATTAACTTTTTAATAAAAATATAATGAAAATAGAATGTATAAGTTAAAAAAGTGTATATCTAATAAGAATGGAGGGGTATATAGTCCGGGCCATATTCATGAGATCACACGTATCAGGGATCATGCTTCAGTAGTTTAGGCCATTAGGGTATTAGATCATTAATTAATTAGGATGGCAGAGAGCAGTAGTTTAGATTAATTTTATGATTTTCACGCACTCGAGGTTTTAGTGATTAAAATAATTTTCTTTGGTTTGCTTATTTAATTTTTGTTCTCGGAATTTTATAGATTATCTATTATTAGGGGCTTAATACTAGTTTTTCAGTTTTTCATTCTTTTGGATTAGAAGTACTTTTTATGTTTGATTGTTTGAACGATTATTTAGTTTTATGCAAGTTATTTCTCTTAGTAATATTATGCTCAATCTTTTCTTATTTACATGACTTTGAATAGTTTACCCCTTGAGTTTAAATTTAATATGTTTTTTGTCTCAATTAGTTTAAGTAATCTTACTCTCATTTTTAGTTTATGTTATTTTCAATTATGTCTATTATCTCAGTTAATCCTGTTCATCTATTAGTTATGATTTAGTCTTTTTGCTTTGGGTGGAGTTCACCCGAAGCATGCACGTTTTAGTTTAGATTATTAGTTTAGAATTCTTGCTTTATTTTATTTTTGTTTCATTTTGTAATCTTGCATTTTCATTCTTGTTATTTGATTTCAAAACTCACACACAATTCTTAGGATTAGATTGTTTCATTGTTTCCCGTGGATTCGATATTTTATAACTTGGTCAGCTTACCACTACACGATCATATACACTTGTAGGAAAGTGCATTTGTGTGCGAACACAAATCGCTAGTCAGTATCTTCTCCTTTTATAATATAAGGACCCGTTTGGTAGCCGTGAATCAGAAAAGATCAAAAAACGAGCCCAAGAAACCGTTTCAGAGTGGCGCCCAGAAACCTTTTTTTCTGGTGTTTGATAGTCTGGAAGTGAAACCATTTTTCTCGTTTGGTAAGTCACGAAAATGTATCAGCATAAACTATCAATCTACTCCCCTGGTTCAATTGCAAAATGAAAAATTTGCAAGAACATCACAATTGTGAACCATAAGACTGAATTTTGCATGATAAATCTCTAAAATTTGCAAGAAACATCACAATAGAAAGATGTAAAAAATTGAATTTTGTTGAAATTGAACAGAAATTGCCCTCACTCAACTAAAATGGCCGGCAATTGATGATTGGGTCCAATCTCCGGCAATACCAGAAACCACCACCACAGTGTCGTTCATCTTTGCTAGTCGGAGCCACAGTCCGGAATTGAACACCACAGTCTGCGCTGAATCGCAGAGCCACAGCCCACACCTGAATCGCAGAGTCACCGCCCATGCCTGAACCGCAGAGCCACCGTGCCTGAATTGCAGAGCCACAGTCGGCGCCTGAATTGCTGAGCCGCCGCGCCTGCAACACGCTGGAAATCTCACGGCCGGCCTTCCCGAATCGAGTGTCAACGCGTGAATCCATATAACAAACGACAAAATGTATCGGAGGGGAAGGGACCCGATACGTTTTCTGGATCTGTTGTTGGAGAATAAGTCAAATTGTATAAAATTGTAGGAAAAATACGGGCAGCCCAGAAAAGGGCTGGTCAGTCAAAAAACATTTTCGTGCTACCAAACATATGAAAAGGGTGGAAATTATTTCTTTATCTGGGCTTTTCAGCTCAAACAGGCCCTGAGATTCTTAATTCCTGGATGAGCCTAATATTCAAGAATGAATGTTTCTTCTTGCCACTTATAACATCATTTGATAATATAACCAGCTTTAGAAGAAAATAGAATATAATTTGCCATTAACATTTTTTTAAATTATTTTGCTTGGGCATTTATATCTATTTCAAGTCCTTATTATTGGATTAAACTTTTAATTATGCGTTCAATCTACTCTATGAGTGTGTCTTGGGTGCATCTCATGCACCCTTAATAAAACTTCAAAATCAATTTTGACCAACTCATACTCGAAATTGAGTTAGTCAAAATTAAAATCAAAATTGAGCCTAAATTCCAAGTGCATAGTATGCACTTAGGTGCACCCAAGATTTTGTACTTCTCTATAGTTCTTGTGTTACAATTTTTTTAAATGGTAAAGTTTTGTATGAAAATAGTTAATGATAAATTTATATGAATCAGTTTTAAAGTATCAAACATTTAACCATGTGTATCAAAAGCCGAGGTCAGCTAAATTTATATATTGACCTCAGCTTTTGATACACCTGACCAAATATTTGATACTTTAAAGCAATTTCATGACAAGCTTATCATGAACTATTTTCACACAATATCTTCTTTTTTTTTAAATTATAAAAAATTTCAAAAAATATATATATACCATTGACTTTTTACCATAAATCGATCTTTGTTTTTTTCCAACCAAAAGAAAAAAAGTAAAACTCATCATTTCCACCCACAATTTTTAAGACATATGTTCTAGTAAATAAGGTAGTTAATTAATAACTTCAGACAACTATACTTATTACCAGTACGTATGCGAATTATTATATACCCATCTCTATCTAATTTAAGTATAAAAATTTTAAGTGCGATCACCCGACCAAACTTACCTGGATCTCACTTCCTTCAAATTTATTAAAAATATACTGTACATATTCCTCCTTCAAATTATTACTACTACTCACTGTTATATAAGTATGCCCCCTTTCAAAACAATTAGGGTCGCCTGCTTGAAAGGATGTAATATAGATTGGATTGTTTGGAATGAGATGTATCTTTGGATTATAGAATTGTCTTTTTCTTTTTTTTAATATGAATGTCTAATTCAATTTTATGTTTAGATTAAGAGATTAAGTGAAATATATTTGGAGGATAATATGATCATTTTTAGGATTCGTAACATTTGATCCTAATTTCCTACGTCTCATATGGATCAAATAGTTCATGTCTAATTTCATTGCACATGGTCGAACTATGAGAGGCAGAACTTGAGAGAAAAGTGACTTTGACAATCTGGTTATGTGTGATATGGAGGCTTTTGAAGGGTAGGAATGCTTTATTCTTTAATGGAGTGACTTTCTTTGCTGATAGAATTGTTGATGATATTAAATTTAGGTTTTTAGGTTGGTTTCATGTATGTAAAGTTCTTTTAAATATTGAAAGAATATTACAACATTTTTATAGAATAAATGTGCAAGTAATTTTGAGATATTGGAAGTACCATTTTTTATGAGAAAAAAAAAAGAATAGGTACAAATAAATTTAGTGAAGTGTAAAAGGAAAAAAAAATCATTTAAATTACCATGTGAGTAGCAAGTTTCACACGTAAAAGTTTGTTCAAGAATAAATGAGTGGGAAACATTTTTTTTTTAAAGAAAGATTTTATTATAATAGATCTTCCTCCACCGACTATGTAGCACACTATTTCTTTTTGCTCTTAATCGAAACTGCAATCACTTCAAGAAATGGATCACTTAAAAATGTAATCTAAAATTGTACTGCAGTTAAAACCACAATATATACATGAGAAGAACCACAATCCACCTCAGCATTAATGAGGGTATCAATGACAGCAAAAATAGTCTGAAATATAGTTTTGACCTGAATCTGTCACAAAAATTTTACTCTAAATATTATTTTATTTTAAATGACTGAGCTCCAACCTTTTAAGAATACTATTTAACTACTAATAAATTTTTTAAAAATAATGTCAATCTAAATGTATTTAATTTTGTTTAGATTAAAAAATCCTAAAAAAACATTCGCACCGAACTCAGTCAAAAAAATATTAATGAGAATAATATTTAAAAAAATAAAAATCGAACGACCTCCAACCTTAAAAAATGTTAATTATGTATAAGTAAAAAATTAACATCAATCATATTTTTATATATTTCAGTTTTTTTATAGGTAAAAATAGCTTAAAATGAAGTTTCGACTCAACTCCATCATAGAAATTTTACTAAAAATATTATTTTTTTTAAAATCTGATCGAGCTCTGACCAGGCTCCGGCTTTTTAAAAATATTTATTTCATTCTTAAAAATTAAAAAGATAATGTTAGTCAAAATCATGTATTTGAAGTTAAAGAAATCTTAAAAATCATTCAGACTTAATATAGGAAAAAATACTATTGAGAATTATATTTTCGTAAAAAATTAGACTGGCCTCTGACCTTTCAAATATTAATTTTGTACTAATAAAAATAAAAAAGATAGCGCAAATCAAAATTTTATATATTTATTTTTTAGGTAAAAAAAACTTAGAAAGGAGTTCCGACCCAACTCCGTCACAATAATTTTACTAAAAGTTCATTCTGACCCAACTTCATAGTCTTTTTTAGGTAAAAGTAATCTAAAAAGTAGTTCTGACTCGACTCCTTCTTGAAAATTTTATTGGAATTGACATTTTTTAAAACTCTAATAGACTCCGACCTTTAAAAAATAATAAAAATTTAAATAATAATTTCAATCAAGCTATGCATCTTTCAAATTATTTTTTTTATAAATTAATATATTAATTTAGTGTAAGAAATAAAATAGGAAAAAGAATAGGGTGAGAAGAAAAATAAACATTAAATAATGAGTATTAATGATATATTAGTCACTTATTTTTAAAATGGCTAAAAAGAGTTATTATAAATTTATGGACAAAAAAGAATTTCTATATCAGAAAATGCTAAAATTTATAGTTTTCAAACCATTTTGTTTTATGAAGGTGGGTATATTTCCCATTATTTCTTCCAAAATAAATAAATAAAACCTCGACACAAATGCTCAAGGGAAAAGGTACAAATTGGACCCTGTCTCAGGTACAAATTGGACCCTAAACTATTTTTTGAAACAAATATGCCCTTTAACTGTAAGAAAATGTACAAATTGAACACTGAACTTTTATCTCAAATATAAATTGGACCCTAAATTATTTTTTGAAACAAATATGTTTTTCAACTTTGGGAAAATATACAAATACGATCCTAAATTTTTGTCATAGATATAAAGTAAAATATTATTTTAAAAAATAAAAAAATTCATAAATATTAAAAAATTAAATTATTTAAATTATATATTAAAATTAAAAATCAATAAAAAATAAAAATCTGAAAAAAAAAGAGAAAATAAAATGAATCTTCAAAATAATTAAATTAACTAGTAATTTAATAAAATCATTTAAACCTAACCAAAATCTAAAAAAATTAAATAAATCAAGTAAAATAAAAAAATAAGTTTAAAAAATTTAAAAATATATATAAAAGATCAACAAAATATTCAAAAATATATCAAATTAAATTTTTTTTAAAAAAAATAGACTAAAGCTTAGATTTTTTTTAAAAAAAAATCAACTATATTTCATAAACAATTAAATTAAAAGTTAATTATATTTTAATTTTATTTATTTTGAATTAAAATTTGGATTTTTAAAAATTACTTTCTTAGTTTAAACTTTAAAGATTTAGTTGAATTTTTTTTAACTACTTGTTAAAGATTTAATTGGATTATTTAAAGATTTAGTTGATTTATTCATTTTTAATTTTTTAATTTAATTATTCAAATATTGATATAATTTTTATAAAAATTGATTTTTAATTTTTTTAATTATTTAAATATTTATCTAATTTTTAATTAATTATTTTAATTTTTCAATTACTATTTTATTTGTAATTTTTATTTCAAAATATAGTTTATGGTCCAATTTATACCTGAGTCAAAAGTCAGGGTCCAATTTATACATTTTCTCGAAATGAAGGACATATTTGTTTCAAAAAATAGTTTAGGGTCCAATTTGTATTTGAGATAAAAGTTTAGGGTCCAATTTATACATTTTCTAAAAATTGAAAGGCATATTTGTTTCAAAAGATAATTTAAAGTCCAATTTATACCTGAGACAAAAATTCAGGATCCAATTTATAACTTTTCCCAATGGTCAAGACTTGTGAAATCATCCAATTCTTGAACTTATATAATCATCCAATGCTTGAACTCTTATTTGTATGTTTGTTTACAGTAAATCATCCAATGCTACACTAATTTTTACCATTGCAAGTAGGATATTTTATATAAAAAATTTAAAAAACACAACATAACACTATATTCGGCAAATGAGAAATAAAGGTGCTAAAAAATACTCCCTCTGTCCCACAGGAATTTGCACACTTTCCTTATTTGAACGTCTCATACAAATTACACACTACTAAAAAGAAAATATTGATTTACGTGCACACTCACAAACATATATGCATACTTACCCATATACCACTATTTTATATGTAAAATATATTTTTCTTAAAAAATATGTCGTCACGTAGAATGCAAATTCCCACGGGACGGAGGGAATAGTTATTAGTAAGGAAATATATTTGAAACGATAGAAGTAAAATGATCAAAATTACCTTAAGCTTGAAGGAAGTCCCCCCATATATACATCTACAATTATTAACTTCCATTGCACTATCTAGATTTTTCCAACAACTTGTCTCTCTATTTTGGACGCCATAATTAGGTTGTTCATAAAAGGTCGAGATTGTACATAAGTGTTGTCTGTACTTCCTCCCTTCCAAATGTATTTTTAATCTTAAGAGTGCACATTTAAAAAAAAAAATTAAGATGATGGGGAAAAGTTATACTCCCTCCCTCCCCAAAATTTATTCACACTTTCTATTTTCGTCCGTCCCTCAAATTTATTCTTATTTCTCTTTTTAAAAATATTATTTTATTATCACATTCACAAACAATCACTTTATTTTCTAGTAGACTCCATAACTATTCAAAATATCCTTACTTCATCTCATTATCTTTAGAATTCGAGCCCACACAAATGGGAAATTATTATTATTAATAGTGTTGGAATTTAGGGTGTGAGATCAAATGGGCACACCATGAAAGAATCTCTCTCTCTCTCTCATATTTAATATTATATATTTTCAAATAAATTTATCTCGCACTTAATATTGTTATACCTCTTTAATTTTTACCTAACTAAGATAATTAATTCTCTTAAGAAGCAACTTTATATAATAGAAAACTCATTCCATTTGAAAAAATAAATTTTTAATTATAATAAACATTCAGTATAATAAGTATGGGACATAGGCAGAATAAATGAAGTCATTTTCTAGAAAATAACTTTGCTACATGTGCAATTTTTTATTTTTTTAAATCTCGTAACCAATCACAAAACATGCAATTATATATAATTCTACTAATTATATATATTTTCACCTTCAATTTACTTTCTCCCCTCCAAAAAAATCTCCATATACATATATATACACCATCGATCGATCTTCATCAATATATATATATATATATTTCAAGTACCCCAAATTTGTAGAGTAGAAATGGTGAGGGCTCCAAAAATTCCATGCTACAATATCAATGATGAGCATAAGATGGTAATGAAGAAAGGGCCATGGACACCTGAAGAAGATCAAAAACTCTTGGCTTACATCCAACAACATGGCCATGATCAAAGCTGGCGTACCCTTCCTCCTAAGGCTGGTAATATATATATATATATATATGAAGATATATAATTGAGAGTTTCATTTTAATATTTTATGTGCATATATAGATATGAAATTAATTATAAAGTGAAACTTAATTTTACATGGTATAATATGGGTTTTTTAAATTTTTATTGATGTATTTGTGTGTTGTGTTCTATATGATTAGGTCTTCAAAGATGTGGGAAGAGCTGCAGATTGAGGTGGACCAATTATTTGAGGCCTGATATCAAGAGAGGCAAGTTCAGCTTACAAGAAGAACAGTCCATTATTCAACTCCATGCCCTTCTAGGAAATAGGTACAACTAAAATTAATTTATACTCTCTCCGTCCGATTTTATTTTTTCATATTTTCTATTTTGAGATGTCTCAACCCTTTTTTCACACTTTAAAAGGAAAATAATTAACACTCACAAAAGTCAATAAAATATATTTTTTATATTTTATTAACACTTCACACTTACATACTTCATATCTTTCTTAATCTGTGTGTCCAAATCTTTTGAAAAAATAATCTGGGACAGAGGTAGTAACGTCATAATTCGGTTTTTAGATTCCGTATCCTTATGGGTAACCGGGCAACTAGTGTGTATTTTTTTATTAGTATTAATTAGTAGCTTCTTTTTACTACTAAATAATAATTAATTATTTTTACTAAATTATAGTATTAATAGTTTTCATTAAACAATATTTGTGAATTTTTCACTTATTGTCTGTTGAATAGTATCAGTTGTGCTGCACAGAAGTGTTACTCATCAATTAAACATACCCAATGTTTTAATTATTTCTTGAGAACGAAATAAGTAGCTAGGAATGCTAGATGTCCAAATATGGATGTTTATATTTTTCCTTTTGAAGTGTGTGTCATGTGCATGATGAAATTAAAGTGATGAAAACAAGACTATGATTACGACTAAGATTCGGACCACATGTACAAATTAAAAATAGAGAATTTACAGGGCACTAAGCTAGGTTTCTAGGTATGAGGTACAATATTGTAATGATTTGTTAAATTTAATGCATGATATGGTCAATTTTGTAACCATATACTCTCTACTTTCACTAAATTTATACTCGCTCCGTCCCACTATAAGTTGCTCATGTTGTCATTTTCGTCTATCCCATTATATGTTGCTCATTTATTTTTTTAACATTCACTTCTTTATTATTATTTTCAATATTTTATACATTATTTTCATTATTTTTTCACTTTTCTTCATCACATCAGTTATACCTTCACTTTTTCCATCACGTCACTTATACGTTTTCATTTTACCTTAATTCGTGTGCCCAAAAGCAACAAGTAACTTATAGCGGGACGGGGGAGTACATTTTTTTTGTCTATTCACAAAAAATATGCATCTTACTTTTAAGAATAAAATCATCTTTATCACCACTTTAACAATTAATTATTTTATTTATAAGTGAATCTCAAGCTATACATTCACAATATTTTTACTTTATCTATTTTTTAACCCGTGTAAATACTGTACACATTTTTAGTGGACATGTGGAGTGAATGTTGGGCCGTTAATAAGTCTTCGGGTTGGTTATAGAACCCGGTGTTGGCCCAGTCCATTTGGATCAGGGTTGACCCGTTCTTAATACTGATTGATGTTGATATCAATATCAACTAATTGAGAGGGACAAATTTTTAATTTTTAATTAGACATGTATATTTGGAAAGTAAGTTGCAATTAATGTTTAATTTTATTTTAAGAAAAAATGAAACAATTAAGTATTTTCTCGTCCCACAAGAATTTACACATTTTTCTCACTTGTACATTCGACGGTCTACACACTATTAAAAATATATTGATTTGTGTGCATACTCACAAAACTATACATATATTTATTTATATGTCTATTTTATTTATAAAATACATTCATTTAAAAAACATATATATCATTTCGTAGGGTGTAAATTGGACGGGGTTTGTATAAAATTGAAACATCTTCTCTTAACAATGATTTTTTTTGGTATTAATTATATTTTGTGCTACATTGCATGCATGTGCCATAGATGGTCTGCTATAGCAGCTCACTTGCCAAAGAGAACAGATAATGAGATAAAAAATTATTGGAACACTCATTTGAAAAAGAAATTGAGTAAGATGGGAATTGATCCAACCACTCATAAGCCCAAGAATCATACCCTCTATTGTGGTCAAAGTCAAACTAAGGACTTTGTCAACCTTTGCCACATGGCCCAATGGGAAAGCGCCCGCCTCGAAGCAGAAGCTAGGTTTGTTCGAGATTCTAAATTACTCTCCAACCATGACCACTTACTCAACACCACCGGAGCTCCACCACCACCACCGCCGCCGTCGCCACCGCCGTATTTAGATGCACTGCAGGTGTGGGCCCGGATAAATCCTGAAAAAGATAGATTAAACTTCTCACGTAACATTAATTATGCTGAAATGTCCAAAACATGCTCAAGTGGGTACCAAAATGTCAAACAACATCAAGATGGGGACAAGGGCATAATGGGAAATTCATTGGAGCTCCATGATATGATCATAAACCCCATAGATCATCCTGTGCAGACGGCTGATTCCGTTGGGCTGACGGAGGGGTTTGCAGATGTTCCTCTGAGCATTGTTTCGAATGTTGTGGAAGCTTGTTGGAATGTTCTAGAAGGTGACAACGTTTATTATTGGGGAGCATAATGTGTGTGTATGTACAACTGCAAAGTGAGGAATTAAGGTCATAATAGTTTATGGATGATGGAATTTTTTATGCCATTAGTTTTTTTTATTTAATTAGTTAGTGTATTAATTAATCACATGTGACGTACTATCTATGCAATATTAAGATTTTCAGATTACCAATTATAATATTTTCTTAAGATAATTAATTTTAATAATTCCTTCAACCACTGAATATATGACATATTGTTTCATCTCGCTCTAGATTGGAACTGTAACCACTAAAAAAGGACCTCATTTGAAACTGCAATTTAAAATCGGAGCCGAAATCACAACCCCACATGGGTGAATCACCACCCCACCATAAGGAGGAAAAAAAAAAAACGAACGAACCAAAATTTCAAAATTCTAGATAAACAAAGGTTGAAATTTGATCGATATTCACAAATTAATTTTTTGCAATCCAAATAATTAGTCCTTATATAGCCATATAGGTTATGATTTGACCCATATTTTACTAAGAAATTTCAATAAAACTATTTGTTCTATGTTTTTTCGCAAATTTTAGACAAAGCTGTAGATTTTGTTTAGTTCATGTGGTATAATGAAAAATTGTTAATATTTTTATTTCTATATATATACTAATAAATGAATAAAAAATCATATTTTTAAAAAATTTACTCCATATCTTTTGACTAATTGAAATAGTTTATTGATTTCGTTCAATTAGGAATCAGACTTGCACTCTTATTTCAATTGAAAAATTAATTTATTGATTATTAATATATATTTTCCAAGAGCTTGAACTAATTATTACTTCGTAGCCTAATCAAGATCTCTTAATTTATCAATTATATATACAACGATTTCTTTTTTAAAGTTTCTTAATATAAGAACAGTAGTTGTAGATTTATTGACATCCATATGACTTTATTACTTCATAAATGTTTACCAAAATGGTCGATGATCCATATCAAGAAACATCACAGACAACCTTTTCCAATGTTCACTTTTTTCTTTTTCTTTTACAAACTAATGTGGATCTGCAGATTCGTTAAAATTCACATGTGCCACTTCTCTATTACAATTTCCTTTTGCTTCCTATTATATATATTATGGGTTTAAAAGTCAAATTAATTAAACAATGCCCTTTTTATTTACATTGCCTACTCAATGAATCTTTTCTTTAAAAAAAAAAAGGAGAGTAAAAAATCAAATTTATGAGTAAGGAAAAGTATAGAAATTAATAGAAATAAATAAAAGTATCGCTTCACTACATTAATACTCCCTCCGTCCACGATAAATGGTCCACGTTGCCTTAAATGACCGTCCACAATAAATGGTCTACTTACCTAAAATGGAAAACTTACAATCATTATTTTCATGTTTTATACACATATACTCACTTTTACACATCACATCAAGTACTTTTTTAATAATTAAATATTTTTTTATACTAATACACTCATTTTTACACATCAACATCTACTTTTCTTAATAACCGTGCACAGCAAAGGTAGTCCAATTTTCATGGACGGGGGAGTAGAAATTTATGAGTAAGGTTTTTCAATGATTCACAGGTATTAGTGAGTCTAAAGCCCGATCGGCGTCATGCATGCCTCAAGCTCTATTCAAAGTTAGTTCGAAATATTTTTCAATTTGAAATGATATCGATAAAAGTAAATTTTATATGAGACTATTTTACTGTGAGATCATTATCACTTTTTAATACAAATGATATCATATGTTAATATAAAGTGTATGATTTTAAAAGGCATATAATTTTCCCCACCCGCTATAATTTGCGTGTGTAATATTTTAGGGTTAATTTGATAAAATTTATATATAAAATAAAAAAAAATTAATTGAATTTAATTGAATATAATGTTAGTTCAAAAATAATAATATTTTATATAAATATATAAATATTGATGATAAAGTCTATAACTTTTTTTATATAGATTTGTAAATTATTGTGAAATGTATACCAAAAGAAACTTTGTAAATTGAGAGGGAGACTAGGGAGTACAACATAAGAATTATATTACCCCATGAAATAGAGGGAGAGCACCGTTCCGAATTCTTATACCCCACGTCCCCACCAAATGATGGAAAATATTTCGATATTTTTTAAATATATTTATTTTGTAATTATTAATATCAATGTTGGATAGAAACAATATTTTTATAATATTTATTATAAAAATATAAAATATTAATAAATATCAGCTGGTATTGATATTGCTTATTTTTCTTCCATAAATTAAATCAAATATTGTAAATATCGAGAAAAATTGAAATATATCAACAAAATATCCATAAATTTTGAAAAAAATTCAAAATATAGTGTATGTATATAAATTTATTACAACTGTAAAACTAAAATTTTATTCAAATTCTTTTATTAAGTTTATGTATTATATGTTTGTTCTTAAATTTTTATAACTTTTTAAATTTACTGATTTCGATATCCATCAATATTTTCATAAATTTAAGACATCGATATTTCTATTGATACCAATATTTCTATCGATAAGAAAATTTATTGAATATAATGCAGCATTATGTGTTTTCCTAATAATTTGAATATATAATTGCTTCTCAATTATTGTATCGGTCCTCGAAAGCTTATACAATATTTTTTTAGGCACATAAATTAATAAAACAAAATGTAATAAATAGAATGTAAAGAATTCAAATGGTGAGTTGGAAATTTTGATTATGATAATTGTGAGATTAAAAAACAGATCTCTTTAATTCGAGTTCACATAAAATTGTATTACTATAAATATTAGTAATTACTATCACTTATGCATATCGCCTTTGAAAAACATGAATAATTATAATAATAATAATAGTATATATGTAATAATTATAATTTTAATAGTGATATATTATAGAAATATTTAATAAATTCAAATTTATGTAAACTTTAATTCATACAAATCTTTATCAAATAACAAATACACTTGTAGAGACCTCCAAAGAGAACAAGGGACCAACGTAAGGCGAGTTGAGTCATATTATGGTTCCGACTACATACCCCTTCAATATTATTAAGATACACCAATTTTTTTTTTTTAGGGAAAAATATTTTTTTTTGTCCTGTAAGTTTACCTCTTTTTAATTTTGGTCCTACTAACTTTCAAATTTTGATTTTTGTCCTGTAACATTATTTTATTTTGATTTTGGTCCTATTAACTTCAATTTTTTATTTCTTTTTTATTTTGGTCCTATAACTTTACATCTTTTATACATGAATGAGGTGTCACAGGACCAAAATCAAAATGAGGTAAAGTTACAGGACGAAAATCAAAATTTGAAAGTTAGTAGGATCAAAATAAAAAAGAGGTAAACTTACAGGACGAAAAAAATAATTTTCCCTTTTTTTATAAAAATGTATTTTAATATATCTCTTTCAACCATAATTTTCTCTTTCACCTGCTTCTCTTCCCCCATTTTTCAACCGCACAATAATTTCCCTAAATTATACGGATCAATCTTTAAGTCTCTGCTATAATTTTATAGTCCCTATAAATATTTTTTTTTTCATTTTGTAATGTCGAATAATGAATTGATGGAAGACGGTGGCTGCAAATAAAGAAAATTAAATTTTTTTTTTTATGTATTTAACAATTAACAATTATTTTTAACAAATAACAAATATGTATTTAACAATTATTTTTTTATGGATATATTAAAATTAATGTATGTTTAATTTAAATTTTATTTTCTAAAAATAGATAAAATAAATATTTGATACATTAATTAATTTTTTTATAAAAATATGTAAAATAGATATTTAATAATGTACGTATGTGTATCTCATAAAATTGGAAGGTATATAGTCGGGCCCTCGTATTATTTTCAATTTTTCAGATTGGAACTTATAATCTCAATAAGGCCTTGATTTTGGGCTTGGGCTTAAAATTAATTTTTCTTGATGGGCAGTTGGGAAATCGAATTTTATTTAGGCCCACGTTATTGACACTAGTTGTTGATAGGCGAACTAA
>JAPKLY010000013.1:1026337-1118346 GCA_026898435.1 Prunella vulgaris | reverse complement strand
GTTGGCCAACATGACGAAGCTCGTCAGGAGTTGGCCAACATGACGAAGCTCGTCAGGAGTTGGCCAACATGACGAAGCTCGTCAAAAGTTGGCCAACATGGAGAAGCTCGTCAGAAGCCAGCTTAGCATAAAATAGCCAAGGTTAAGAAGGTCGCCAACTAAGACTGCGAAGGTCGCCGAGGTGGGCAGGAGCTAGGTCATTGGTCCGAACCAAGGCCAACACAAGGGAGCTTGGCGAGGTTGGTGGGGACCTCGCCCGAACTCCCGATAAGCCAAGATCAGCGGCCAAAGGCACCAGGGGAAGAGAAGACTACGGGCGAGTTACCCCTCTAGAGAGGGAGTTCGCCCCTATCCGAGGAGACCTTGCCGAGGTCCACCGCTGCATCATCCCTAAAAATCGCACAAGGCAAGGGAGCTCGCCAAGGACCTCGCCTAACCCAAGAGCCCAAATGACGGGTGCATAAGTAGGATATATATGTGTAATAGCATAGAGCATTATAAAGGGAGCATTGTGAGGGATTAAGGCGAATGTTACGGACCTTCGTCAACACCGGAAGCCATACAGGCTCACAAGGTGCCACCTTACACTTGCACACCTATAAATAAGGTCTCTCTTGTACTATTCACAAAAACTTAATCATAATACACAAACACTTTCTCTCTCTAAACTCTCCACTTTCTCTCTCTATATTATCTACTGAAGAACATAAAATCTTAGGTTATTGTTTGATAGGATTAATATGTTATAACAGCCACATAACAAACACCATTACTAAATTCTATCAACACTAGCCACTTTGAGAAATACACTACCTTTTAAATGTTCGATTTTTTATTTTTTTTTAATTTTCGGCAAAATTTTTTGAAATTTTTGTTCATTTTTGTACTGTGTTCAGAAAAAGATGTCGAAAAAATGAAAAAATTTCAAAAAAAATGATGAACAAAGGGTAATGTATTTTTCAAGTTTTATAACTTGCCCATCTGTTAATAGTACCCACTTTATACTCCCTCCGTCCACGATAAATGGTCCACGTTGCCTTAAACGGTCGTCCACAATAAATGGTCTACTTACCTAAAATGGAAAACTTACAATCATTATTTTCATTTTTTTATATACATATACTCATTTTTACCCATCACATCAAGTACTTTTTTAATTATTAAATATTTTTTTATACTAATACACTCACATTTTTACACATCAACATCAACTTTTCTTAATAACCGTGAATTACCAAGGTAGTCCAATTTTTGTGGACGGAGGGAGTAATATTTTATCTTTCTTAACCTTAAATTTCTCTCCTTCTTAACAATAGAAATGTAGAATCAACTGTCACACAATTATATCATCTCAATCATCATTCAATATACATTATTTTATTATTATTATTCATAATCGTTAGTTATCATCATTTTAATTATTTTATTACTATATAGTTTGCTATTATTTAATATATTAATACAATTAAAAGTTGGGCAAGATAGATTGAAAGTAGCAACTCCAAAGGCAGTCTCTCAATAGTAAATCTATTAAAAAGAATGAGTTGCATGTGAGCACTATTCAACCCAACTAGTTGAGATTTGAAATCGTTTAGTTTATTTTCATAAATGGGCCAAATTCAATTTCATAAAATACTAGATAAATTAATGAATCAACTCAACCTCGATTTGTTAGACTTGACTCGTTGAATTTGTTAGCGAGTCGAGTCGAACACTATTTCAAACTCATTTATGTTATCGAGTCGAGCCGAGCTCAGATCAATAAGTTATCGAGACGAGCTCGATCATCAAATACTTGGCTCAATTCAAAAGATTAGCGACTGTCAAACTCGATCTCGTCTTGTTAAACGATTAAATTATCAGTCAGCTTCCTTAATTAGCAGCTAACTTTATTTTGACAATTTCTACCCTTTTTTTTCCTCCATTTTAACAAATTAGTTTGACCTTTGGCTTAAATAAACAAATTTACCAAAATAAACATGTTGATACATTTCAGTCATTTTCCACACACCTCAAACAATATTCAATATTGTTGGTTGAATATGTTGAAAAACATTATTAATCATTATTTTTATGGTATTTGGAAAATGAAAATCGATGTCTTGTCCCACAAGACATGCCGAATTTTACCGGCCAAAAGATAACACGAATATAATATTGATAGTTGGAAGAGAAATATATATATATATATATATATATATAGAGAGAGAGAGAGAGGTTTAAGAAGAAGGGTTTAAGATCACAGCCATGGGGGAATCTCTATCTAATCCTTCAGAGTCAAACCCTAGCTCCACCGCCGCTTCTAACAAAACTATGACTTCTTCAAATTCCTCGGCAATCCCTCAACCTAAGCCTGACAATGAACCCAAGCCCCCAATTGCTGGCAATTCGGGAAAAGTTTCGGAAGATTCGATCGACGAACAGACTGGTAACGATGAAGGAGAAGAGGAGGGTGAGTGTGGCTTTTGTTTGTTTATGAAAGCCGGCGGTTGTAAAGACACGTTTACAGATTGGGAGAAGTGTGTGGACGAAGCAGAGAAGAAGAAAGAGGATATTGTGGAGAAGTGTTTTCAAGCCACCGATGCACTGAAGAAGTGTATGGAGGCGCATTCCGATTACTATGCACCGCTACTGCAGGCGGAGAAGGCGGCCGAGGAGGAGGCCGCCAAGCAATTGGAGCAAGAGAAAGACAGGTTGAATGACGGCGGCGCTGAATTGAGGAAAGAGACGGAGGAAGCTTTGGATCGTCCTGAGAGAAACGCAACCTCTTGATTTACAAGAGGTTGAAGTAGTCCGATCTACTGCTACTTCTACAGATGGGAAGCTTGAGATTTCATAGATTTTTTCTCGAGGTAATTTAATGGAAAAATTCAGAGTTTCTTTACATAGGAAATGCTATATCTTGAATAAATTGTATTGAATTTTGATTGAAAATTCTCCAAATGCATATGGTGATACTAACCAGTGAATTGCCAACTTACAATTTGTGATGCTATATTGAATTCTTGTGATCTTGTGCACTTGAATGCTATTCTTATGGTATCAATGGGGCGTATTTGATTTTATCCAACTATGAACTTTACTTAGGGAGAGAACTAATCCTTAAAATCAGGCCTTTATGGTGATCCAAGATAGACAGTTTGATTGAACCTTCATGGCTGATGTAGTTGTCAATTTCAACGAATGAACTAAGAAATTAGCTATTTGCGGTGTATATCTTAGTCTTTCTTCGTAACAACTAGTTGTAATCGCAGGTATGTAGAATTTGATGCATCATGGACAAAAATGTCTCTGCAAAGCCTCATCTAGTTTCCCCTGAATCTCACTCCAGGGCTGTTAATATCTATTTCATTTTCTGTTATTTAGCTGCCAACCCTTTCCCTATACATCTTGTTCTGCATATCACACAATGTTGATGAAGTCATGTTGGTTGCTTATGTCGAATTACTGATTTGTGTACTCTAGTGAGAACTTCTGTGTTTAGAACATAATAATTTTCTTAGACTCGAGGATTCTGGTTTGGATGTCACAGTGGTGTAATTCGTCTTGACTACTATATTAGAAACCCGAACAATATTGTCTCAAGTTCATTAGCACCACACAATGGTCTACATTCTAGCATATGCTTCAAGTTATCTAGTCAAGAGGCATATATCAACTAGAGCAACTAAGTGAAGTAGGAAATTTCATTGCTAATTGCAGGCATAAATAGGGTATGGCAAAATGGTGGCAGTGCATAAATTAGTCCACAAAACTTTTCCTTTCTCCAGCTACCCCTTTTGATTTTCTCACTCATTAACACTAGCCTGTTAAGAATGTTTTACAGCCTGAAGTCATCTCTAGGAGAATCAGAATGATTCTACGTGCCTGTGTCAATCCAAATGGTCGTTTAATGTACCTGAGACGAGATACTTGCAAAAGAACTAGTATAAGCTTTAGAAATTATGCAGTTGAATAGATGCATAGGTGTTCATCTATTCAAAGCTCATTCTGGTACCACAAGGGCCTCCTTCTACTTAGAGTCGGCAATTTGACTCCCTCCAGATGGGCTGAATCGGACAGCCCATCTGTAAGGGTGTGCTGAGCTTCAAATATGATCGACCCTTTCGCGAGCTGAGTGCAACTCTTGATGATTGAAGAAGCTATCAGACATTGCTGATTAATGAACACAATTTCTGTCTACTACATTTTCTGATCTTCAATGTTTGCAATTTATCAAATCTTCCACGGCGCAAAATTGATCAAAATCATTCATATTATATTTCATGACTAATATAATGTTGGAAGTTGGAAAATAGTGCAAGGAAATACTCTAGGTTGTGTTTGTTTTGGGGCCGATCATGAGCCCTTTTTTGGATTTGCAAACCTGACTTCCACATCCAATCCCGTGGAATACATTTATGCATATATTTGTACAAAATATAATACAATCACATCTGTCATTTTTCATTATTTATAACATTCACATTTCATTACAAAAGAGAGTAGATTTTATATGTAAATGGTTCATGATAAGTTTATCATGAAATTGTTTTAAAATATCAAATATTTTATCGAGTATATCAAAATATTCATCAGGAGTATCAAAAATTCAGGCTAATAAAATTTATAACAATTATCAATTTAATTGAAATAATATATATGATGCTTAATAAAATATCAAATATTTTATTGAGTATATCAAAATATTCATCAAGAGTATCAAAAATTCAGGCTAATAAAATTTATAACAATTATCAATTTAATTGAAATAATATATTTGATGCTTAATAAATAAGATTCGTATAGTGGATTCAAGAATCTGTTAGCTGGATTCGTCAAGTGACTGAATGATTCGACACATGAAGAATTCGATACACAAATTTAAGAATTTTACCCCTTTTAGGGAGTCAGTACGAATCCGATACTGTAGTATAATATTTTTAGAAGAATTTGTATATTATGATAGCTAACTAAACTAATGTTCACGTTTTAGAAAAAAAAAATTGTCGATGTTCAAATTAAGAAGTGTAAATAAGGTGAAAATTTGTCTTGGTCTTGTATGCACCAAATGCATCGTGCAATTCTAATTTATTTTTAAAAAGTATGCAAAATACTATTGAAAAATTACACATGTTATTACTTAAAAATGTATTTTTAATGGTGTAATTTTTTAATAATAATTTGTGTAATTTTTTAATAATAAATGGTGTAATTTTTTAAAAATACACTTGAATTGTAAGATGCACTTGATTGTACGGGAGTAAAATTTATGTATTAATGAAGATGAAAGATTTCTTTCCAATCTTATTTGCTAGACTACTGAGAATGGCCTCGAAAAGAAACATTAATTATAATAAAAAAAAAACAGGTCACAAGAGAGGTATATATACGTGTGTGTTTTTCATGAAAATTTTAATAATCAACACTTTATTAATGTAAAATTATTTATTAGTATAAAATAGATAAAAATAACTTTTTGATGAGACGTAGTTTTATTATTTTAAAGTAAATTAGTTTATAAAAAATATTGACATATGATCAAATATTGACATATGATCAAATATTGAGATACTTAAGTGATACTTCCTATATTTTTTAAGAAAATATAATTTATATATAAAGTAGTGGCGTATGGATAAATATGTGTATATGCTTGTGAGTGTGCAAGTAAATTAATATTTTCTTTTTTAATAGTGTGTAAATTTATGTGGGACGTCGAAATAAAAAAAGTATGCAAATTTCAGTGGGACGGGGGAGTATTAAAATTTGATAAAGTAATTTATTTTTAGAGAATATTTGCATAAGTTGAAGGATGAATGATTTTGCATACATTGCATGAAGTGCGGGGGATACTTATAATTGCGTTAAACTCTATTCACCTTTTTTATATTTTGATTTTTGAATACACATATTAAAATAAGTAATAATATAGTGCACTTTTATGTAATAGCGAGATGAGAAGAAGATTCTCTAGTAAAAAAAAATCATAAAATTTATATTGAAACGGACAAAATAACAAAAAAAGAGGAAAATAGAATGATGTATGGAGTAGAATTCATGATCAAAAGTAAAATCGATAGTGAAGGATGAGAGAGGTTAAAAGAGAACACACAGAATCATGAATTCTACATGCTTCCGATTGTCGAGAATCAATTCATACCTGTGCATTTCCTAATAAGCATTGATGCGAAAAACCTATCTGTCTCAAATCCCATCACAAAATCATCATCGCCTATGAATTCCCAAATCAGATGCAGCAGCAGCAGCAGCATTGTCGTGTTTGTGGCGTCAAGTTTGTTGTTATGGAGTCGGGTCGGATCTCTACGATTTGATCTGGAGTCGAGCTACACCAAATGCATAACGGAAGACATTAGGAGCAATTCGATGACTGTGGGGAAGTACCAAATCGTAAACCCTAACGACGGCATGCCTTTACCTCATTCCCACAAAATCACTGTCCGGGTAATGCTTAATGTTTCGGAGAATTATGAATTTTACTGTGCCTGTTGGTTTGTTAATATACTCTGCTTTGTTTTGATTTGCTGATTATCTGTTTGCTAATTTCACCTCTATCTTCAAATGTGTAATGTTAGGTTTTTAAAGCTCCACTATTTATGACCGAGAAATCATGCCAGATCAAAACAATCCTATGTGTCCTAATCATGCAGGAGCTACCAAAAATTACATATATTTATCATGTTTCTGTTACTGTGAGATTTTTTTTTTGGTGGTGATAGCTTTTTATTGGGTTTATGTGAAGTGAAAAACATTCTACTACATTTTTATTTATAATATTTTGCATTCTCGATCAAATTGATGAAGATTGACCCACTATTTGTTGTTATGTACAAAGGAGTTCTGTCTAATTCACCAATTCATGAAAAGATACTGAACTTTTATATTCGAAAAAAATTTCAGTAGGGATCTCTGAAGTAAATGAATCTTTGATCATAATTTCCAATATTCATACTCCGTCCAACATGAAACTTGTGATTAGTCGTAAAACACCGATTTGCTTGTAGAGACAGATATCTTGTTAAGGTTTCCCTGAGAATGATGAGTATATCCGCGATTTGTTGGACTCATAGGTAACGTCGTCACTAGGGAACAGCTATCACAATATGGAGAATGTGAATGAGGGGCAGTTCGCGTTTCAGGCGGTAGAAGCGGGCGATTATATGGCTTGCTTCGTGGCCTCCGATCTCAAACCTCCGACTACTATGACCATCGACTTTGATTGGAAGTCTGGTGTTGCTGCTAAGGACTGGACCGATGTGGCCAAGAAAGGCTCCATTGAAGTAAGTTGCCAATTCTCTTCTCGACCTCATTTATGCAAGGCCCCATTGACGATTTCATGCAGTTTTTAGTTACTGATGATTGTGTTTTCCGGTTATCACTAGTCAATGGAACTAGAATTGAAGAAAATGTTTGATATAGCTAAAGCCTTTCATGAAGAGATCTTTTACCTGCGTGAAAGGTGAATTTTCTGTCAAAAATTTCCATGCATCTTAAATGATTGCATATGCATCCAGATGATGAAGAGTCTGTACATATTTGGTTGCAGAGACAGAGAGATGCAGATACTTAACGCATCAACAAACTCGAAACTGGCGTGGTTGAGTACTCTCTCTCTTTTCGTCTCCCTCTCGGTGGCGGCACTGCAACTATGGCATTTGAAGTCATTCTTACGAAAGAAAAAGGTTATTTAAGCCCTTGAGGTGTCCAAGCCGTTGGAGCGGGTGAACACGCTAGACCTAAAAGGTCGAGTTTACCCAAGCACATTTCCCAAAGTATAAGGTGAACCAGCAATATTAGTTGTTCCATTAAAAGATAAGTATTAGTTCGATAGTAATACCTACCACACAATGAAAATAACTATTACCATTTTAAGATATACTTTAAGTCTCACGGTGAAATTGGTTCATCGTATAGCTCTACTCTAGCTCATTTTTAAAATAGCTGCCATAGGCTTGTAAAAAAAATAAAATTATATGAGAATTACTTTCATACCTTTTTTTTTTTTGTACAACCTTATTTACATTGGGAAATATTGGAAATATAATGCGAGAATCAAATATCTAACCAAGTAACTTTAAAACTAATGTTGTGGTGAAGGAGATGAAGAGGATAATTTTTGTCAGAAAAGCACACAAGAATATGAAATTGTGAATGAAAAATCTGGCTGGTGAATCTGATACATTTCATAACTAACATATATTCAACACTAACAAATCTGCCCTGTAAATCAGCATATGTTTCAGCAGCTACTTTGGCACACTCAAGGATAAAATCTATATATGAGAAATTCAAACAAGTATGTTTACAAAGAGAAGGTATCATTAGGGCCTTGGGATGCTAACAAAGATTTCACAGCTTATTGCATCTATCACCAGTAAAAGGAATTCAGACAGAAAGATTGCGACTCTTGAATGTTGATCAATCCACTCACAACTATGTTGACAAAGATTGGGACTATAGAGTTCTTTAAAAATCCAAAATTTACACGATGAAATTGATCAGAGCAACAGATAATACCTCACCCAACGATTCTTTGGAAGTGGACGAGGGACCGGATGGAAGAGATGAGAATGTCGATGTCTTGACCTTGAAATTTCAGATCATGACGCAAAGAGGTGCCAGTGAGTATCAGATGGTTGCGTTTCCTTGATTTTTTCAAGTCTCTTCAAAATTTCCAAGAATGAGGGTCTCTGATTCATGTCTGCCGACCAGCACTGTGCAGTTAACCTAGACGATTTTAAATTCAACAGAGATTAGGATACCTTTCGGTGCTGTAAATCATCATATAGAGTATTCAGCTTCAGTAAACAAGCTTGAAAATGAAGCTCCCAAGTGCCAATAAAAAATATTGCTCATTATCGTGCTTAATCCATTTTTAATGGTATATCACATCAAATGATAAACCTTATACAACTACTGTGACGAAATTGGTACTTACTCTTTCAAATCAGGTATAACTTTTGACCTAAACATCGGCCTATGTCCATCTGCAACATATCTGGCTGCTTCATATGGTTCATGATGTGACATTGGAGGTTCACCCTCAAGCATCTGCAAAAGTTAACAGACACTTTACCCTTATGTTGAAATCAAGTTCCAATGTATTATAAGCTATAGCAAACATTAAAATTACCTCGTACAATATCATTCCAAAAGAAAAAACGTCGACCTTCTTATCATATTTCCTGTGCTTGAAAACTTCGGGAGCCATATAACGGTCTATTCGATTACAGGAATGACAACAAATCATTAACAATCAATAGAGATCCCACCTGCAAACAAGTGTTCTAAGAAATAGTTAACTACTCACAGCTTCCAGTTTCGCCAGTCATTTTGTACACATCGTGTGAGTGCTTAACCCTGATGAGCTTGCTTAACCCAAAATCTCCTACTTTTAAATGGTCCGCACTTGTGTTGACAAGTAGAACATTCCTAGAAAAATACGGCACTTAGAAAAGGCTTGTTCTTATATTACTGAAATAGAGAAAATAATCTTGCAAAGACTGAATGTGGTCTCTGTTGAGAGGCACGAGGACAGCGGAATTACGACCGCTTTAGGAAACTATTTACAATGAAACCAACTAACCGTGGTTTAAGATCTCTATGTATTATAACATTTGGTTCACTGTGGAGATACGCCATGCCTCTGTCCAAACAAGATCACGGTCACCGCAATCAGAGTAGCATAGTACAAATTATATAATGCTGAAATAAAATATATTTCACCATTCCATATTCTAAAATAAGCATGTGGTATCTGATCATTTTTAATTAAGAAATTGTTTGATGTGAGACGAATATCTAAAATTCCCAAAGTATAAAACTCAATGTAAATGCAGTTTCTGGTGCTTACCATGCTAAAATCCTCTCCAACTATCACCCCCTTTACAACACACACCCACCCACCCACCCCCAATAAAAGGAAAAAAACTAATAACTAAATTTGCAGATTGAAGTTTACTTAAAGTATGTATTAAGATGACACTGAAGGGGGGAAAATGTGCAGTAGATACCCGGCTTTGTAAATGCAAAGGAGGTTGAGAAGGGAAATCTCAACTTACCTGGCAATGTCCATTGCAAAATTGACTGCAGTTGATGTATTCAGGGCCTTTTTTTCCTTTAGATGCTGATGTAGATCACCCTAAAAGAGAATATAAAGTAGATGCACCATGTTAGGACATTTTTAAGTCAAAATATTATTCTTCAGAATTCCTCAGAAAGAAATCAACTCACTCCTCTTAGGTACTCTGTAATTAACATTAAGGGTTTCTTGTCAGTAACAGCTCCTAGAAACTGCACAATATTTGGATGTCGAAGCTTCACCAGCAAATTGACCTCATGTCTGAAGTCCTGTCTGTGTTGTGAGCAAGAGACACGGTAAACTTTATTAGGTGAGAAATGCTGAAGTAAATAGGTAACAAGATATGTCGTATTGATTGTTAATTAGCAGGTCTGCCGTTATGAAACAAAAAATATAAAATTTGAGTTTAGAACATGGTGTTAGGGACACAAAACAGCCATTCTCAGACAATTCCAACATCTCACGATAAGTTTTGGTGCAGGCTAGTATTGGGCTGCATGTTGCAAGATATGGCATACTAATCAAATGGAAGAACTGGAAGTAAGAAATAGCAGGAACATGGTCCAAATTCATACATCACTAATCTATCATCCGATAGGCTTGGAAGAATCCGCTTGACAGCTACTGGTGTTCCCCGCCAAGAAGCTTTTACTATCTCACCAAAAGACCCCTATCAATATCGAACAGTCACCAATAAGAATGAGGTAGGGAAAATTAAAACAAAGAAAGATACAGACATTACATGTAGTCACCAGAAACAAAGGCCACAATTGTTAACACCTACGTACTTAATAAATACAGCAACTTTATAGTTGTGTTGAAGGTACAAGTAGCTAAAATATGTTGTGCATATGGGTGTATAAAGAAATTAGGTGGCTATAAATAGTCACGCCCTAAAAATGAGAATGCCAGTCTGGTCCAAATTTTGCTTTCTCACCCACCCACTGCTGCACCCGCACTCCACCTCCAGAATTGAGAGGGGAGAAAAGCTTAGCATGGGGTGGGGAAATTTGAACAGCAGCAGAACAAGAAATAAGGCATGAATTAATTTTATAATGTTTGCTGGATGATAATATAATTAGTTGCATGAGATAATAATAAGACAACAATAACCATGGTCCGTGCAAGTTTTTTTAAAGTCCCATGAAGACAAGAAGAATAAAAAACTGATTGGACTAAGTCCATGTTAGTTTCTTATACAGTTTAATAGTAAGCATAAGTGCTCTAGTTAGTAAATGAAAAAGACCACATGCACAATTTGATTAAGGAGACAGTGTGATTAAAATTTCAAACTAAATGGAATGTCAATGACAGGGGTATTTGCAAAAACAAGATTCAAATTATTATTTTAGAAATATCAAAGAACTAAAGAGGGGACTAATCTATATCTAAGTTAATCTGGCAGGAGGTTATGGTAATATTCTGTGAGTTGAATCAGACCTTTCCAACGAGAACTGAGTTTGAGAAGTCCAGCTCATCAGGGTCAATCTCCCAGTCGCACTTATTTGGTAGAGGGGGCGGTACAGGTTTTGGTTCAAAATGGCTTCCATTCTGGCCCTGCAATATGGCAAATAACACATGGATTTCACCAGAAAAGTAAGAAAAAGTAAAACTAATAAGCAAGGAAATGACCAAGAGAAAGAATATTATGTGCCAATTATACATCATCAAGAAACTAATGCATTTTTTAAGTATGTCGAACTAAAAATTTTCTGACGCCAAGAAAGGAGGGTAAAAATTGTTTCAGTCTTTCAGATTGACAACAGAAGGGAGAGAGGGGAGGGGGATATATAAACCAGTTAATATGATAAAGCATTCCAGTACTTCCAGTTGTAGTGCACAGGAGGATTAAGAAGCATTATACTCACATAAGATTCTCCACCATTTGATTTTAATAGGTCAACCATGCCAGCTCTTTTTGCTCCTTCGGCATCAGCTAAAGGCTGTTTCAGGAATGCAAAGTTCAGACAGAAGTCCAGAACATGTGCAAAAAAAATTTATTCATAATTCCATGCATATGCATTTAGGTGATGTAACTTTAGAGTCCACCAAAAGTAATGCTCACTTGTCTTATTTGTCCGTCCACCAAAAGTATACGTGTTCCCCTTATGGAAACAGTCACTTTATAATCACCCTCCAACCATAACTTTATTATACGTATGTCATTGACTTTACACTCACATCAATTACTTTATTCATAAATGGACACCACAATTACCCTTACTTTATCTACTTTATATGCCTTATGAATTATTCTATTTTTATAACTTAATACAAGTGCCCAAATGACTTGAGCATATATTTCATGAACAGAGGGTGTATAATATAACCATAAAAGTAAATAAAAACTAACTAAATGTTGGGACTTCAAGTCAAACAAAATCCCAACTGGTTTATAGGGAGATAATGAGGTTCTACAATTGGACGAGGCTAAAGGAGTTTATTTTGTGCTCATCTCCTGAGAACTGTCAAAGGTGTGTGACCATTTGGGAAGTTCTTAAGCATGGTATTAGCGAGGATTAAATAAGATAGACATAACTCATCTTGGTATGTGGGGATAGTTTAATGCTCTACTCAACTCAATACTAAATAAACTAACTAATAGAATTTTTCGGAAAATAGTGGGGTTGACCAAATGAATGTATAGTGAAGTCGTCTGAGTCATTTAACAGCCACAGCTAAAAGAAGGAAAGGAAGATCCATTTGCTATTGTGTAAAAAGTACTACACTCCCTCGCTCCCCAAAAAGTGTACTTAGAAGGTGGACACATGTTTTAAGAAAAAATAGATAAAATAATGAGTATTATGGAGTCCACTTTGAATAAAGTGATTGTTTGTGAGTGTAAAGATAAAGTGCTTGTGTCCAAAAAGGGAATGAGCACAGTTTTAAGAGACGAACAAATAAGACAAGTGAACATATTTTTGGGGACGAATGAAGTATGATGAATTTGGCCTGAAAGCAGGTTTGTCCTGAGTTGTTCGTTGGTATGGGCAGAATCAATCCAGAGGTTCAAATGACATTTGACAGATGGGATTATCAAATACTTGAAGATCACTCTTGTCACTAGACTCACTACAAAGTCAAATCTGCTGCCGCAAAATACATCATTTGCAAAAGAATTTAAAGAACCTAGCTTTCACTCATATTGAGTCGAATTAGCCAATGTCAGTATGCACAGGGATTTGCATCTCAGTCGAACCTTGCAATCAAGTACAAACAAAAAGCACATCCTGCCTCCCATCTCTGCTAACGATCATTAGCTAAGATCAGTTTTTTTAGTTAAAGGTCTCCATCAACTTAATTCCAACAACTTGTATCGCAGTAGTGCCACAGGTTCAATTCTCGACTGTTTCATCTTTCTTGGTTTTATATTTAAGAATTATGAGTAAGTTATTCTTCGATTGCAAGATAAGCTGGAAGACTGTTAATGTCTGTATAGTTATGGTACATATCTACAAAGTAAATCCATTTAACTTAAGAGCAAAATAAGGAACTTGCCTCAAACTAAAACAGCATTACATATGGTAATACTGGGAATTGCAGAGCAGCAGTCATAGTTTTCGACATCTAGGTAAAATGACTAGCAATTGACTAAACAGGACTCACCATATCAATCGGATCAGTTAATTGCGAGAAAAAACAAGTATAACAAACAGTGAGAAATAGCTCAAAATCGCACAAGCACGCATATAAGAGTAGTTTGAGAATGGTGAGGGAATTTACTGTGTTTTTCCAGCGATCTAGGGCGTTGACATCTGCTTTGTACTCCAGAAGACACTTCGCGACGTCGATCCAGCCGTGGATCGCCGCCACGTGCAGCGGAGTCCTATCATCATAGTCCCTAGCTTGCACCAGCGCCGGGTCCTCCTCGAGAAGCTTCCTCACCGCCGCGGTGTCGTTCTGGTGCGCGTGCCACAGAATTAGAGAAGTCCGGCTCACACGCGCCTTCTCCTTCTTCTTGCCTATCTCCGCCGACGCGGACGGTGGCGGCTGGGCGTCTCCGGCGGCCGAATGCCCTGAGCTGCCCTCGCTTGCGCTCATTGACTGGAGTTGGATTGATATCGGGATCGTTTCGGGAGATGTTGAGTGGAAGCCGCAGTAAATAACCGTTCTGACTTCTGTATGGCGTCAACATTTTATTTATATATTTCCATTTCAAATTGCAATTGAAAAATTGAGTCCAAACAAAGTAACCACCTAATATAATTAATTATAACAAATCATTTTATTTTGCTTTAAATCAAAATTATAATCATCATAGGAGGAAATTCCCCTTAGAATTGTAATTTACAATTGCCCCACGATCTCCGCGAAAAGAGAATCAACATAATACCACAAAAGAAAATAATAAATGTTTTCTCTTTTAAAAATATATTTTGACTTATTGATTTAATTAACGAGGGTCAATTCGATTTCGACAAGAAAATATTCAGGTAAATTTGTTATAAACATTATATATATTTTAACATTATTAATTATTTTAGTAAAAAATATTAATCATTTTACTATAAAATATTAACTGCAAAAGTAAAACTAATTAACTCCTCACTAATTCAATGAATCATAACATTTAAATTATACCATCCCCCGGCGAATTTCGCGGGGAAAATTTTATCCCCATCTCCACCCGGCCGGGGGTACCCGTCCCCGCGGGAAATTCCAGATCCCCATTTAATATTTTAATTTTTTTTTTATTTATTAATTTTTAATAAGTATCATTAATAAATATAAATATAAAATAATAAAATGCACTAATATTTTGAAAATAAATAGTTAAAATCTAAAATAGAAATCTAAAGAATCTTTAAAATACAAAGTACAAATTTAAATTATGTATATAATATAAAATATAAATATAAAATATGTATAAAATTCAAAATACAAATTTAAAATCTAAAAAATATATTAATTTAAAATATATATATATATATATTTAAATGCATAAAAAGTGGGTGGGGCCCCGCGGGGAACGGGGCGGGGAATACAATCTCCGTCCCCGCCCCCGCCTTCGGAGCAAAAAAAGTCGGATGATTTACATATAGGTTCAAGAAAGTCACTATATTTACAAATAGGTTCAAAATATTTGCACAGAAGCACATTTTTTTTCTGCACAGCATCTACTTTTAAATATAGTGACTTTTTTAAACCTATATGTAAGCAAGGATGAAAATATCGGTATCGACGGAAATATCGGTACCCTGAATTTATGGATATATCAGTGGAAATATCGATATCGAATATCGATATCGGTAAAAAATAGAAAATTCACGAAAATTTCATTAAAATAATGGAAATTTAACATGAAATTTTAGACAATATTATTACTAGTCTTAATACATTAATTGAACTTAAAATCTCATTAAAATGAGAATCTTACAACAAACATATCAAGAAAACATACGTAAGAAATATAAAACGATACAACAATTGTTCATAATTATTGAATATTACACAGTTAATACCAAAATGATGTTCTATGAGCCTCAAATGTAAAAGAAGAAAAATCATCTTGGTCTAAGCAATAATGGTACCAAGTCCCGAGGATTGAGAATTGAAAAAAAAAAAAAATTCCCAAAATTTCCCGAAATTTTGACCGATAAATTACCAAAATTTTCACGATATTTCTCGATAATCTGCACATTTTGAATTACCCTGGACCGATATCGATATAGTTCCCGAAATTTTCGATATTTTTCCCGAAATTTGACCGAAATTTTGGAAAAATAATCGTTCAAGTGAATTTCCATATCGGTACCCTCAAATTTTCGAAATTTCGCAAAATTTCAAACCTTGTATGTAAGTCATCCAAAAAAGTCCCCATCCCCGTCCCTATCCCTGTTTTATTCGGGGATTTCCCGCCCTACTGCCAAGCCTAGTATCCTTCTTTTCAAAATAAAAATGTTATCATTGGGACTTTATCTCAATGTGATCAACCTCAAACTTTCTTTTCAAGCTAAAATTAAATAATGTAGTACTCTTACGGTCTTACTTAAGTCTTAGTCTTGTGCATACCATGCAACTCGATTAGATTTTATATTTTTAAAAATTACTTTAATAATCATTGTTAAAAAATCACATATTTTGTTATTAAAAATACATTTTTAAAACATATTTTTTCACTAATAACATGTACTCCCTCCGTCCCGATATTAGTTGTTCGTTGTTTTTTGGCACACGAATTAATGTAAAAGTAAAAAAAGTATCAGTGATGTGATGGAAAAAATGAAAAAGTACAAGTGATGTGATGAAAAAAAGTGAAAAAGTAATAAAAATAGTGTAAAAGTATTGAAAATAATAATAAAGAAGTAAATAGTAGTTTCCAAAAAAGATTAAAAAAGCAAATGAGCAACATATAGTGGGACGGACAAAGATGGTAAAATGAGTAACTTATAGTGGGACGGAGGAAGTATAACTTTTCAGTAATAACTAATAATAGTACACAAGTGATTTACTCTTTATTTAAAAACTAGTATTTTCACCCGTGCGATGCACGATCAATGATATTTATTTAAATAAAATTTTAATTCTTTTAGTATTATTTTATAATATTCAAGAATTTAAAATTGCAATGTCTAAGTATTAATTCTCCTACATACTACTCCCCATGTCTCAAAAGACATTCCACAATTCACTGCTCATTACTCACAAAAACTTATGAATACATTTCATCATATTAATAATTACACACAAAAGCATTTTTCTTTCGTTTTTAAATAAATTGAACGATTCCCCATCATTAATAACTATTTTATCTATTTAAATACTATAAGTCACCCACTTACAAAAATTCATGAAAAATTAAACTATATCATATCTTCTTGAACAAAGAGTAGGGAGTTAACTTTTGACATGTGTCATAATGTTGTCAAACTTGATGGTGTGTCATCGATTTAGTTTTTAAAATTTTGATGTGTAAGTTATTATTTTTAAAAATATTAGTCTTTTCAAAATATTTTTTTTAACTAAAATCAAATTAAAATAAATTATTTTATTATTCTGACTATTTTTATTTTATATTATTTTTATTTAAATATATATGAGTATATATATACACTTTTTAATTTGTAAAGCATATTAGTTAAATTAAAAATGTGCAATAGATTTTTAATTTTTTTTCAGGATTGCCTACTTAAAAAAATAGTTTAATCAATAAAATAACTTTATTTTATATTTGATTTTATCAATATTTATAAGAAAATAATTTTTTACACAACAAAACTTTAGAATTATGAAAAAAAAATCATATTAATTTTTTTTAACAATAAAATTTCAAAATTCATCGATATTTAACAATAGTTGATTTAATTTATGAAAAAAATAAGCGATAATGATATTGTAGACCGTTATTTACCGACATTTTCGATTTTTTTATGAATATCCATCAGTGACTATAAAAAATAAATATATCGTGAATATATTAAAAAATATCGAGATATTTCTATCCTTGGCAAATATTAGCGTGAGTGGTCTGCGGGCATACCACCTATTTCTGGGGTCATTGATCCAAAAGGTTCAACATTACATATGATACACACCCCATTTTTGTAAAATTCTGAAAATCTATCTTAATTCATCTGCTCGAAGAAATATTGAATATGTATATGCAAATTAAAATTTAAAAAAGAATAGATTGAAGGAGAAATAAAATAAAATTAAAATATCAACTATTATTCTAATTTTTCTATAGCTGCAAGAATGCATGAGTCGAATGAAAAAAAAAATAGAAATTATACTTTCAAAGAGCTTTTAAGATTTTATCTTTAAAGACTTTTTACATTTTTACAAATAAATGTCAACAAACTATCAAATCAAACAATAAAGTAATTTTTCTATATTTTTCTTTTTGATTTGGAAAAGAAAAAATTGACAAAAAAAATTAATTTATATTTTGGGCAAATTTTTTATTAGATAAGCATATAAATATATATTTAAAAAATAATAATATAATTTATATAATATAAAAACTAAAAAAAAATGGACAGAATTTTTTTTTATTAGATTAATATATATATATAGTAAGTGCAAGAGGTTGAACCTTGTAACTAAAGCCATTAGAAAAAGATTAAATCAACTAAGCTATATAATGTAATATATTAAATTTTTAAAATTTTACCAAAAAAAGAAAAAAATTAAAAAAATAGGGCTCAATTTGGTCCAAAATTTTATTATTATATATGTATATATAAGTATAGATGTTGAGATATTATACATGGTATCTCTTGACGATTAAATTAAAAAAAAACGTGTTCAATATTAAGAATATTTTCTAAAATTTATTTTATATAATTAAAATTATTTAAAAAATATATCAAAAAATAATAAAAATTAAAAATTTCAATTAAAAATATATTTTTTTATATAAAATATGTATCAAATTAAAAATTATCAAGAATGATTAAATTGGCAGATGCTGAATAAAGAATAACTTGAAACAATTTTATTTTTTTTACTTAGAAAACCTGAGTAAAAAAAATAATTGGTTGATATCAAATATTCTCTTTGTTAATGTATATTTTTTTTAGAATTTTACTAATTCCTAATTAGAAAAAATAATAAGGTAGCCGCCTGTTTAGGCAGTTTTCACTTGGTAGTGGCAGCATAGTTTCCAAAACTTTGTGTAATAAAATAATATAAAATATATGACAAGTAATGCTCATGAAGGTGTACATCAGGTTCAGTGCACGCATGCATGAGAGGGAGAGTGTTGCTCCACTCGCTACAGAATCTCTTAAAATTAAATCGTGTACTGCTGCTTTTATATTAGTATAGATGTGTTAGGCTTGGTGAACAGAGCTATTCACTTCTGCAAATCAATAAACATTTTCCGCGCAATCCCATCAAACAGCAATAAGAGAGACATTACAAATTTAACTATGTACAGTATAGTCATTCATGCTGAAATTCTGTCACAAGATCTCTGTCCATGGAGGACTTGATTTACAGTAAACTATAATAGAGTATAAAAATTTTGATAGTTTACTTGTATCCCAATCATCCAATGTCCTCAGACCAAGTCATCTTGATCCTCAAGTGATCGTTTACGCGCCCCCAGGTTAAGCTTAAGGCTTTCGGGTTGAGGGGGTGTTCTCCCCCTGCGGAACAGAACTGCAAGCGCCTTGTTTTTATGGCAAAGATCAAAGACCTGCAAATATACGTGTGAATACCAGATACCAGATATACTTGCAATGTAGAGTGAAATACACATGTATGCTGTTTAGTGCTTACTGATGATGCTTCTATCTCTGCAACACCTTCGCAGCCTTCCCCTCCTCCTTGAAGCAAATCACAGTACTTTGCAGCATCATTTTGATCTTCGAATACCTTTAAATGCACATGAAAAATTAGGACTCATTTGCTTTATTGGATAAGATGATATAAGTATCCCTCTTCATGGACAACTATTCCCACCCCATCCTTTCATCCTTTGTGACAATACCATGTAAAATTTTATATAAGGCTGGTATCATATGAAGCAAACATAGGATTAATTGAATATAAATATAAATCTTTCCTAATCCAACAAAGCAAACTAGCATGTAGAGGACAAAATCCGTGTATGAAAATTTTAGCATGAGTATACATTCCAGTTGATCATATTCTCATAATAGAAATGCAAGAATCATATAAACACAAAGCAATAAGTTATAAGACTAACATTTCCTCTCCAGCTTTCATGTCTGTGTGTTCATTTTAGGCTCATAAAATAGGCCAATCTTTCAAGTGTCCCTGTTCTAAATATTTTAAAGGAAATCCGCAATCCAAACACTTATCTATTTCTAGTCAACAATTTGATCCAGCTCCGCCCAGAACTATTTTTCTACACCTTAATCCTTATGTGTCACAGTAGTAGTTGTTTATTTTATCCTATGATGATGCTGATACAGGAATATTTAGCATCTCAATAACGCACTGGCATGCTGAGCCTCTATTTGATTTTTCATTTCTTTATATTTGGCACGAATAAGATTAAATTTTGATAAGCACAGAGCACAGCAGTATGAAGTCATCAGAAAGAACATAAAACATATTGATAGTGGTTCAACAAGGATCATTTGATACCTGACCCTTGCATATATATGTTTATATCACTGCACTCTCCCATTGGAAGAAAGCAAGGAATACAAGTTAAAAAGGTTCGAGAGGATATACACATTTATTTGAACAAGTTAAACCACCATTAAATATGTTAGAGGCCTGTTCAACTAAAACCCCCTAGACAATAAAGTACCAAAAATGTTTAAGCCTCAACAATTTAAATGTATCAAAGAAAACTTTCTCGCCACTTACTTGGACTACATCGCAGTACAAAAGAAAGACTTCAGTCTGAGGTTTATGACCAAGTGCCATGTTAAGTTGAATTATGCCATTTCAAAATTACTTGTGAGACATGAATTGTAAAGAGATAAACATTAAATGGAACATACTAGTAAAAACTTACAAGTACACCCTCTTGGACATCCTCGACAAGCATCTGAAATTTAGTACTTGTTCCTGGCTGCTTTGACAGGTTTCTTCTTTTCCCTCCTTTAGAAAACAGAAGTCCGAGCTCTCTCTCAACTTCACTGCGTTGGAGAATAAGCCATGAGGGAAGCTGGAACTGAGTGTTCAAACTTCAATGCATAATAACACATAGATCAAAAGATGTCGGCAGTTGGAAATTAAATCACCTGCGATTTCTACGAGTTTTCATAGTACATAGTTTGTTTTCCTGGTGAGTCAGCACATAAACAGATTTTGAAGTCTCTCGCCATGGATTAGCCTCCAATACTGCATGTAAAACATTCAAAAGATCGACTTACTTTATGTGTTGCCTTATAGCATATTGTCATGAGAATATAAAGAATCAAAGCAGCGTCAACAAAGAGAAGGGGTGGAGAAGGAGAACTTTTCCATAACTTGAAGAAGAATCAAGAAATATTTAAATGATATTCAATGAACCAAAGGATCATGAAGTTTGTAGCCATATGGTTATCCATTCCTTATCAACTGGCACCAGAAATGTTAATACTGCATTTCTGAAAAGTTAACAGATCACAAATTCGTAATCAGGGACAGAGATTTTCCGAGTATCAATCTTTATCAACAGTCACTCAGTCTCCATCAGTTACAAAATTATCATCTCTTCAAATCATTAATTTTCCATATGAAATCAGAGGTTTTCCAGAAGCTAGATCAACAATATCTGAAAAAACATAAATAGAAGGTACTGGTAATAAATTCCAAATTCAACATCATCAGCATGGTTGGATCATTGCTAGTGAAACAATATATGTAACATAAATGCAAACCACAAGGGGAAGAAAATAGCAGGCAAATGCATAAGAATAATTTCATTAACAATAGAAAAAACAAAATAGAGTGACCTTACCATCGTAACTGCTACTATCAAAAGTCTGCTGCAGATTCCTTCGCATATCATAAGCGCGTGACGACACTTGCTTCACGAACGCATCCGAAGTTCCAGGAATCGCACCGTCCATCCGTAGCGCTCTCTCCAACTCCTCATCTCTCCGACGATTTTCTCCATCTTCTCCGCTCAACTTACCGCAAACTTTCATATTCTGATTTCTTCGACGAAATTCATTGGAAATCCGAAATCCGTTATAAGAGTTGTCGCACGTAAAAGATACAGCCGTAAGCGGCCGTCGGTGATGGTGGCGGCGGAGTGGAAGCACAATTGACGGCGAGACCGATGACAGAGAATCCATGATCGATATGTCGTCCTTTTGATCTTCTTAGCTAGAATACGACTGTATCAGTATGTATATGTGAAGACGTCTCGGGAATAAGAGTCGTTAGAGGCAAGGAAAGCAGGAATTAGAGAGCTGGTTGAATCTTCAGATATTTTGGGTCGGGTCAAAAGTCGGAACTCCAAGGCAGCCAACCATGCTCCACTTGTTGCGCTATTATTCACACCAATTTATGTTATCACAAATACAAATATAAATTCTCCTCTCTAGGGGTGTTTAAAAAATTAATTATATTTATAAAATAATTTATAATTTTTTATGTATGAAATTAATTTATAATTAATATCAATTTTGTAAAACATTTTGCTAATTTTCCATTAAATCTAATCATCGTCAACAAAAATAAAAAAGTAAAGCAATCAAATAAAGATAAATGACCCAGGGCCCACCCTACAATGATTAGGGCCAAAACACGGATTGAAATGGACTTAAAAACCCTAACCCGGACCTATTCTTTTAGATTTGAGAGGCACTTGTTTTAATTTTTAATAATAATAATAATAATAAAATTTTATTTTTATTTTACTTTTACATTGCATTACTAATTTTGTGCTTCGATTTCAAAAAAAATTGACAAAAGAGAATACTCCCTCCGTCCCAAAACTACTTTCGCACTTTCTTCATTTTGACGTTCCAACTCTTCTTTCACACATTTAAAAATGAAACTTTTTACACTCACAAAAGTTAATAAAATACATTTTTTTTAATTATTTAACTTTACACTCACATACTTACTTTTCCTTAATTCGCGTGTTCAGAACTATTATAAAAGTAGTTTTGAGACGGAGGGAGTATTATTGATTGTGGCATAAAAATTAATTGATGAGCATGATTATAAAATAAAAAAATTTAATCAAATAAAGATGATAATTATCTTACTAACTAATATAATTATTATACATTTGTCTTCCTTAACATTAGTATCATTGAAAAAAAATTCATTCTAAAGGCTCTTAAATTGAGTTTGTCATTCCCCTTGCATATAAAACACGTCATTTTCCGTCTGGATTACGCCTCAACTATTTTACAAGAAAATAAAAAATGGAGACTTGGAGAAATCTTTCATGATACTAGTTTTTCTTTTCATAATAAGAAAATAAATAAGCTCACGTGAACTTTCTTCTCAAGCGCGAGCTTGCAAACTCGATTAAAATTGTGTAAAAGCTCTTCTTCTTCTTTTTTAAATCTGTCAAGACTCACCTTTTCAAGAAAGGAAAATAGAAAAGTGATTCTACCAACTTTCTAATTGGGTTTATCCAATAGGATTGAAAAAATGATATTATGTAATTTTAGTAGCAAAATAAAAAATAAAAAATATTTTAAAATGTAATTGCAAAAAAAATGTTTCTAATAAAGGTATTAAATATTATTTTCTTGGAGTATGTGTAAAAATGTTTAAGTGGAAGCTATAAGTTAAAAATTGTTGTTTAACCAAAAGTGATAATAAACACTTACAATAATAGTTGAAAACATGTTTGTTTTTAAAAAAAATAAGCACTTTTACTCTTTATTTAGAGATTGCAAACAAGCACTTAATAGACAACATGATGCACATGACATATACTGATAATTGAAACAAAGAAAATGAATTCTTGGTTCTTAGTAGCAAGGGAAACGATGATGAACTATAGACTGGGCTGCCTAATCTTTAAAGCAAAATCTCTCAACACATGCTCGACTTCTTCCACGACCCCTAACCTCCTAAACCATTTAGCAAGTAAATCGGAAGCTTCTTTCCCGATAATGACACCGTCCCTCTCTAACTCAATCAGTAAATCCAATGCTTCTTTCAGTTTGTTCTCTCTTTCATAACCACTCAACACCAAGACCACACATTTATCATTAGGTTCAAGACCAGACCTTCTCATATTGTCAAATGCAATTCGAGCTTCACGTGTTTGGCCTGCTGCAACATACGCATTTATTAAAAGCCCACATACCTTGGCATCAGGGATGATCCGTGCTAATTGGATTGCATCGAACACCCTTTGAGCCCCTTGGCTGTCACCTATCATCGAATGCGCTCTTAGAAGGGCCTTATAAACTTCTCTACCTGCATAAATTTCCTGAGACTCCATTTCTCTCAGTAAGCTGTCTGCAGAGGCAAGCATTCCAGCTCTAATGTAGGCCATGATGATTGAGCCGTATGATCTTTTATCCAATGGTACACCGAGTAACTTCATCTCTTCAATTGTGTCTTCAACCAATTTCAGATTACCAGCCTTGCTATACATGTGAAGTAAAGCAGTTAGGGTCACCTGATCACAGAGAAACCCTTTATTCTTCATGGCTATCAAAGCATGTTCAGCTTCTTGTAACTTGTTTTGTGTTGCATAAAGATGAATTATTTTGGTATAATCACGGATATTGGCTTCAAATGATTCTTCTGCAAAGGCGTGTTCAGTCACCTGAGAAATAACAGAGGAAATCAGAGGGTTCATTGCAACCTTGTAAACATATTAAATTTCAGTCTTGCAAAAAAGATAACAAGTTCTTAAAGAAAACCTTGAGAAGCTATTATATGAAACTTAGAAAATCTCCATAGAATTCATTCAACAAGTAAATTTTCCAATCAATAGGGGAGCCACGAATGGTTTCTCTTGCACATAAACATCAATTTTGACATATCCAAGTTCCACAACTAACCCAAGATAACAAGAAATTAGACACAACTTTCAAGCCTTGCACATAAAAATTGCACAATCAACAGCAAAAACAAGAGAAATATAGTATCTATGCTAAACAAAGCTTTATGTCGAGCTTAACCATTCGGAAAAAGTATTTAAGCACATGCATCCTTACTAATCATGTGTCAATCAACTCGGAAATTAAAAAAAAAAACAGTTGGAAGAGAAATACTCAACCTCGAAATACAGAGGATGATTCAACTTTTCCAATTCTCTAAGAACAGAAAGCCAGTCAGCCCTTCGAGGCTCAGTACTCTTCACCCAAGCAGCCAACATAAGAGGAACACTCCCATTTTCAGTTGAAAAGCTTATTATCTGTTTCATCAATGCCTTACACCTTTTCGTCATCTTAAACGGAAGTTTATAAAGAGCCTGCTTCTGTTCCTCAGCTGAATTGGGGCTATTCTTAACCCACTTAAATTTCGAGCTCTCCCCCTCTTTGAAATTGGGGCTTTTCTTGACCCACTTAAGTTTCGAGCTCTTTCCCCCTTTGGTAGAAATTCCTCTAGCCCCACCCTCATTCATGCAACTAAAAACCAACCCGGGAAAGTAATGGAGTTTTGGAAACCTAAAATTCGGATAATTACGAGAAATTGAACTTATCCACAATTGGTTGTCAGAACAACTCAAGAATTTCTGGTCATTCATGCAGATTGGGCTGGGGATAACGAACACATTAGGGGCAAAACAATCCATGGTCGGCTCAAAACCCTAATCGAGAACCATTAAACAGATTCCAATGACGGAACAAAATTGCCAGATCTTCTAATCTTTCTAAACACCTCCTTTAAACTCATATTACTAGAAGTTTAAACTTCAGTTCGTAAAGGACAGAAAACTTGCCGTGAACGAGATTGCACTTGAATATGCAAAGAAAGGGCAGATTAATCGAGAAGCTAAAAGGCAAAGGGACTTACATTACATGCATTGAAGCACAAATTTCGACAAAATTGAATTACAAGAGAGCGTCGACTCGACAAATTCAAATGCGAAGCGAAGAACTGCTTAAAATATCAGTAATATTACTAAAAGGAAATCCCGCCATGAAAGAGAAGAGATAGTTGCAACTTTAGGAAGGAAGAAAATGGAGAATAAAAAAGGCTCCTTGCA
Organism: Prunella vulgaris; assembly: GCA_026898435.1. Lineage (NCBI taxonomy): Eukaryota > Viridiplantae > Streptophyta > Magnoliopsida > Lamiales > Lamiaceae > Prunella > Prunella vulgaris. The sequence goes on along the minus strand of JAPKLY010000013.1, from coordinate 1,092,718 downwards.
CTATCAAAATTTATTTTTAAGCATACAAAAATAATATATTTGTTGTTAATACTACCTCGTGCCCCAGAAAATGTCTCAAAAAATTTAAATTTTTGTGGGACAAACAAAAAAGAAAAATATGTAAATTTTTGTGGGTAGGAAAAATATGCAAAAATTTTCCATCTTTTAAAGAAGTTCATATTGCAATATAATAGTGTACTTTATTATAATTTATCAGTGTATATGATATGACATAATTTTTAAACTGGATTTTTACTATTTATGTTATATTTATTAAATAAGTATGAAAACTAAAATAATATTATATATATATATATACTTAGTACATAGACCATTAAATTTTTTATAACAACAAATAAAATTATATATATAATAAAAGTTATTTTTATTTATTTAAATATTAGTAAAATTTAATTTGTATTTATATGATGATATTTGATTGAATTTTTTAGAAACTAATTTAATAAATAAACAATTAAACACAGCCGTAGGCATGGGCTTTTTAGTGTTAGGTTGGTCGACAACAAAAAGGCCCATTTATTGCGTATAATGTCCATAATATATGTTGGGCCCATGTAGCAAAATAGCGGTTATTAACTTCAAGCCATTTAAAATCCTAACCCGATAATTATTAGTTTAGTTTGTTTTGATATTTATTGAAATCATTTTTAATTGGGAGTTTGGATTGGGACCGACCTTCCCTAGTTGACATTAGAATAAGTGTAAATTGTTTTTATTTAAATAAAAATTAATTATTAATCTTTTCAATTGTTTTTTAATTCTTCAAAATCAATTTTAGTAAAATAGGTCTTATATATTTTTGGATTCTCTAAAATTAATTTTCATGAAACTATCCCACAAATAACTATGTCACCATTAATAAAATTATTATTCTTTTTGCAAACATATCACTTATTCAATCTAAAATAGCTTTACTTACGAATACTCTTTACTTTTGATTTTAAAATTAATTAATATCATATTTTTTAAGTGAATAAAATTTCTAAATATGTACATCCTAAGTTTCTCTGATTAGTCGATCATTAAATTGTATCGAATATCGAGTTAAAAGAGAAAAAGAAATTGTAAATCTATAGAAAGATATCAGTGGTAACAAGTAAGGATTTAAATCAGAAGTATAAGGATTATCACAAGTATATGTGCATCGGAGTGATCCCCCACAAACCCTTGTCCACTGGCAGCATGCACGAACAATCTTTTATTTAGTGATCAAAAGGGTCTTCTAGTTTTAATGTATATATTCAATTACTAATTAAAAATTCAAAGAGTTTTAATAATTATTTTATTTACAAATAAATCTCATGATAATTTTTAAATCCTTCTATGACAAAAAAAATAGTAAATAAATAGGAAATAAATAGAGGAAACGATGGAGCAATATTTACCAAGTAAATAAACTCAAAAGGAATGGCCTAAAGGAAGATAAATGAAATAGCCATGGCTTGATATCGGGATTAATACCAAAATCGTCTCATAATTTTTTTATTTTTTTGATTTGGTTCCATAACTATTTAATATTTCAATTTAGTCTCATAACAATTCAAATCTAACAAAAATAATTTCAAGTAGCCGAAAATGACATAAAAGGACGTTGTTCTACTCACGTATTATATTTTTCGGTGCAATTGGCTCACGCATCACATGAATAAAACGACGTCGTTTTATGTCTTTCCGGCGACTTGAGACTATTTTGGTTAGATTTAAATTGTTATGAGACTAAATTAAAATATTACATAGTTATGGGACCAAATCGAAAAAGTAAAAAAGTTATGGGACGATTTTGGTATTAATCCCCTTGATTTCAATACACTCTTTAAAATTAGGGAAAATTACAAAATGGTTCACAAAATTGATATTAATTACAAATTGATTTTGTGCAGAAAAAAAATGTGCTTTTGTGCATGTGCAAATATTGTGAACCAATTTGTAAATTGAGCAATTTTTTTGAATCTATATGTAAATCACCCTTAAAATTATATAAAATTGACACTGTTATTTTATAATACTAAATTCTCTTGAACTTTAATTATTTAGGACTTGTATATCTTATATTTTCTCTTTATTCCAATTACTAATTATTAATATAGAACTAATTATGAGCCCATAGTCCATTACCAAATCAAATCAATGAATCATGACGCCACTTATTACTAATATAATTCAACACATAAATGATATCACTCTATTCGACGATTATTTCCACACTTGTCTTATTCTTCTATCTCTAAATTATTTACAAATTAAAAAAATAAAATATAAATTTGTATGCGTACTCACAATATATATATATATATATATATATATATATTCTTTTTTACCAAAAAAATAAAACATGAATTACTTTTTTTTAAAATGTGTATCTTTATAAATGTGAGAATTAGAAAAAAAAAACAGAGTGAATAGTTGATTAAATACTTAGCATTACGACATTTGGAACAAATGCATGTGCCTAACATAATGAACAAAACCATATGGACTTGAAGCTTTGTTGATTGATTGAGCAAAGAAGAATTGATTGGTGTTAAATTTTATCATTTCGGACTTACTCACTTCATTATAGTAGTACTAGATTAATTATGAATCCATAACTTCATCATCTGGGCGCATCATTATTGTTGTTGTGATTAAATATAACACATCATTGTGAAAATTTTGATGTAATAGTGCTATAACACACACATATATAAATTTATCCAAAATGATATACGTATATAAATTATCTTTATTTAATTGACGGTTATATGTATTATTACCATACAATGTTCTAAAAGTTGTTAGTCGCTAGTTGGACTACTAAGGTCTAGCGACTAGTCGGAAGCACCTAAAAAATAAATATAATTAATTAATAATGAATTGTACATAATAATAAAAAATTAACATCACCACCTTTCAATATTAAAATTACAAATGATAATAACCATAAAACTCAAAATTTAATAAAGTGATAATTTAAAAATCAAGTGAAAATTAATGTTTTAATTTTATTTTATTATAATTATGTAGGGTTTGAAAAAAATATATTTAAAAAGGGTGAAACATATCTAATTGGGAATGACTAAGTTGACATCTAATCGATCTAGTCGATGTTTAGTTGGTCTAGTCGCTGTCTAATGGGTTCTAGGCACCAACTATTATCCTCAAACGTTTTCTTTAGAGACTTGGTGTAAATCGCGTCGGTAATTAATCGGCCAAGTAAGCCAACTTTTAGAACAATGTTACAATATTAGTGCATGGTGGATATATAGATTGATGTGAAATGGTTAAACATATATTCTTATATGTGTATATATTTAATGACTAATGTAATAATGAGATCAAAGTCTAATATATATATTGAAATGGAAGGCAATGATAATGTCCCATAACCAAATTCCAAGCAAATATTTATTCCTATGAGAATTGAAAGAGGGCCCATGTTTCAAAATGCAAGAATTGATACACCTTATCATGCTGATAAAAGTATAGGCAAAAGGGTGGCTAAAAGCACATATGTAGGACACATGAGATTAATTAGCTTAAATTGGGGATTAATTCAAACGAATTAACATCTATTTTTCAAAGGGATTATTACAAAGGATTGCACAATCAATCTCGATTCTCTTACTTTCAAAGTGAGGATGAGATTATCAACTTTTCTCCTATTTGACTTTGTTTACTTTCATCTTGCAGTGATGGATATATTTGTTTAATTCATAAATACTCGATTTTTTAATATTTTAATAATTATTTTCCGGTCCACTAAAACTATGCTCATTATTTTAAATAAGTTTTAAAAATATAAATATATTAGATAAAGTAAAAGTACTTTTTTATATTATGTGATCCATTTATGAGTATAATATCATCGACATATGAAATAATTAAGTCATGGTTGGATAGTAAAAAATTACTGTTGATAAAATTGGCTTGGTAAATAAATTAAGGTACATAAAATTATTTATAATGTTTAAATTTGTAATTGTAATGAATAATATAAATTACTAAAAAAAACACACAAAATATGTATGTGAAGTACTCAAATGCACCTAGTGCACTTATTTTCAACAGTTGAGACTGTTTATATTAAAAAGTGTGAGTTAATTATCGGTCTATATTGAAGATCAATAACAATATAAACTTTTTAATATAATCAACTCACGTTTTTTCAATATAACTAACTCTACACTTTTATTGAATTAGTAATATGCAGTGCTATGTGCATAGGTTCTTATAATTCTCTCACTATATATCTCCAATCATTTTATTAAATTTAACTATTCACTGGATGTTTTAATCGACGGATCACAAATTCACTCTCACGAGAAAGCCAATATCAACAATATTTTCACATTATAAATATTTCCACCACTTAATCCAAAAAGAAAAAGAAAAAAAGCTTTCGAATTCTATTTCTTTAATTTAATTTTCTCAACAAATTATTTTTACATAGTTATATATTTTCAATGCTCGGGTACTTTTCATATTTTCGTTCGAAACAATTTCAGGTGCAGTTTTGAGAATTCAAATTCTGATGATTTTCTTCTTGTTATGATTACAATTTTGGTTTATAGTAAGATCACAGAATGATATACTCCATCCATCCCAAAATTACTTTCACATTTTTTTTATTTGAAAGTCTGAAATTTACTTTCACACACTTAAAAAGGAAAATTTATATACTCACAAAAGTCAATAAAATACATTTTTTATTTAACTTTACATATGCATACCCATTTTTTCTTAACTCGCGTGTTCATGAAAATTATGAAAATAGTCCTGAGACGAAAGAATTATTACTCCCCCCGTCCCAGAGCAATTTGCAAGGGAGGAGGAACACACAAATTAAGAAAAAAGTAGAATAAAGTAAAAAAAGTAGTGTTTTGAGGGTTAATTTGATAAAATTTTATGTAAAATGTGAAAAAATTAGTTGGATTGAGTGTAATGTGGGCCAAAAAAATAAAAAAAGTAATGACATTTTGTGTAAATATGTAGTTTATAAAAGAATTTTTTTTTTTGAGTCTGCAAGTTCCTTTGGGATGTCCCGAAAAAAAAAATTTGCAAGTTCCTCTGGGACTTAGGGAGAATATATTTGATATTAAAAGGAATTACTCCCTCCGTCCACGATAAATGGTCCACGTTGCCTTAAATGGTCGTCCACAATAAATGGTCTACTTACCTAAAATGGAAAACTTACAATCATTATTTTCATTTTTTATACACATATATTCACTTTTACACATCACATCAAGTACTTTTTTAATAATTAAATATTTTCTTATACTAATACACTCACTTTTATACATCAACATCAACTTTTCTTAATAACCGTGCATAACAAGGGTAGTCCAATTTTCATGGACGGAGGGAGTATTTTTTTTTAAAAAGTAATAATTGGAACGTAGCATAATAAATTTAGGGTTGATACTAGACTTTATTGTTTTCAAAGGACTAGGCTTTTTTTTTTTTTTTTTTTCTTTTTTTTTGAGGATGTCGGAATTTCATTTACTATGATTCGAGAGAGAGAGTTTACGAAACATCAACTCAATCAATTCAATCTGTCTATCATGTTTCAAAGAAAATTATGACTTAAATATCAGAATGAATCCCTTGTCACACATGACAGTCATTGATGAACATTGCTGCAGTTATTATTAAGAAATCACGCGCTTTGTTGCTTAAAAAAAATTAAAAAAGTTTTTTTTAATAATATTATGTGTGACATTTAAACAGTATTTTGTGTAATTTCTAAAAAAAATTATTTGAATTGTACGGTGCACTTGGTGCACAAGAAACCTACTCAAGAGATGAAGCAATTTTAACTTTTTCTTAGAGTAAGTTTTATATGAAAATAGTTCATGATAAGTTTATCATGAAATCGTTTTAAAATATTAAATATATGGTCAAGTGTATCAAAATATTTATCAAGAATATCAAAAGTTCAAATCAATAAAATCTATAAAAAATTATAAAATAATATCATTGAACCGAATTATTAATCCTCTTTGTCAAATATTTGATATTTTCTCATGCAAAACTTTACCCTTTTTCTATCACAAAGTCTTGAACAAATTTTATTATATAAACTTAATACTACTGGATCATGTGCTTGTCAATATCATTATAATATTATATACACTCACTGATATTACTAGATTAATAAACTGAATCACAACGTAAAATATTATGATATCAATAAATATATTTAATGATATTAATTAATTTAATATTATTAATAAATAAATTTCAGAAGTGAACTGCTTTTCTTTTAAAATATAATAAGCTTCATTTTTGGATCATTCCCTCCTACCAAACTTTTCATTTAATTCCATCCCTATTTTTCATCTCCAAACCCTATAAACTAAGCACCTCTTTGCAATTTGTAAAAAACGACAAGGATGACGATAATTACTATGTTCATTGAATTTAATGATGACGAGGTTAATAACTATGTTGCAGATTAGATTAGGTAATTAGGTAGCTAATGTGGATTCATCAGTGGAAAGTCCCAATCAATATCAACATTATTTATTTATTACTCCTCCCGTTCCACCATATGTTGCTCATTTTACCATTTTCATTCGTTTCACTATATATTTTTCATTTGCCTTATATTTTTCTTAGAAATTACTATTCATTTATTATTATTATTTTTATTACTTTTTGCACTATTCCTATTACATTTTCACTTTTTTCATCACACCACTTATATTTTTTTTCACTTTTTTCGTCATATTACTTATACTTTTTAAATTTTATCTTAATTCGTGTGTCCAAAAGCAACGAACAACTTATATGGGCACGGATAGAGTATTAATTAATAAAATATAAGAGTGATTATTCAGTATCTAAAAAGCCATTAAAAGCATACGACAAAGCCTCACATTTGACTTAAGAAGCAATTAACACTAATCAAAGACAAGAGACAAAAGTCCGAAGATTATATCAATATTATATTTTATACCACATTACTATGTTTAAGTCAAAAGGAGATGGACAAAGAGATAAAATAAGATAGAGTAGTCATAGGTTTGATACCAAACAAGATTGTGAGTTTTCAATAGAATATTATCTCTCATCAGTTGTTGGTACTAGGGGCGAGCACTATTCGGTTTTAACCGAAAAACCGAACCGAATCAAATTGAAATAAGAATTTGGTTCGGTTAATTTGGTATTCGGTTCGGTTTTGGTTTTAAATATTTAATATTTTAGTTTTCGGTTTCGGTTTCGGTTTTTAAGATAAAAAAACGAAAAAACCGAACCGAATTTAAATATATATATATAATTATATATGTATAATACTATTACTAAATATATAAATAAATTAAATAAATATTATATTACATATATAAAATTACATTACATATAAATAAAAAAACTCTAACCCTCAAATCAGTAAGTTATTATTTCCAAATTCCCTCCCTCACCCTCACGGTCACGACGTCTCACTTACAGAAATTCCCTCCCTTACCCTCACGCCGCTCACCCCATTCCCATCCGTCGCTGTCCGCCTAAGCTCACGGCGGACGGCCACCAAGTCACCACTTCCCCTCTCCCTATTTTCGCACACACAATTTTGACTAGTGATATTTCGGTTAATATGGTTTTGAACCGAAACCGAACCGAAAATTTCGGTTTCGGTTTTTTCGATTTTTAATGTATATGATTCGGTTTTTGATTTCTAATAATAATAAATTCGGTTAGGTCGGTTTTGGTGATTTGGTTCGGTTCGGTAACCGAACCGAGCCATGCTCACCCCTAGTTGGTACAAGCACAACTTTTTTCCTTTTTTCCTTTTTTCACCAAGGAAAACCGGGGCCCATTTTTTGTTTTTACCTCTTTACCATTGGTTCTTGCCATTGGGGTTACATCTTACATTCCGTGTAATAAATTGCTTGTACACAAGAAACTTATATGGAATGGGCAACTATCGTGTAATATAAAGTACTAAGTAATATATACTCCCTCCGTTCATGATAATTAGTCTACCTTAGTTGTACACAATTATTAAAAAAAAATTGATATTAATGTGTAAAAGTGAGTGTATTAGTATAAAGAAATGTTAATTATTAATAAAATATTTGATATAATGTGTAAAAGTGAATATATGTGTATAAAAAATAAAAATAATGATTGAAAATTTTTCATTTTGAGTAGGTAGACTATTTATTGTGGACGGCTATTTAAGACAACGTGAACTAATTTTTATGAACGGAGGGAGTATGTATATATATATATATATATATATATCTTTAGAAACAAAAAAGTTAATCTCAAAATTTAGGGTGTAAAATGTTACTTCCTCAATTTCAGTTTACTTTTCATAAGAAACAGAGTACATAATTTAAAAAAAATAAAAATATGTGAGTGTGAACTTAAATAATATTCTCTCCGTTCCACCATAAGTTGCTCATTTTGTCAATTTCATCCGTTCCACTATGTATTGCTCATACCATTTTTTAAAATAAAATAATAATAATATTATAATCTTACACTTCTTTAATATTCTTCTCTCTCCATTTTTCTAATACATTTCTCTCTCCATCACATCGTGTTTACTATATCAATATTTTTGTACTTCTTTTAGTGAATAACTCAGAAGGGACGGACAGAGTAAAAAAACAATGAATAACTCAGAAGGGACGGAGGGAGTAAAATATAAAAAGTGTATTTTATTAATTTTTATGAATGTAAATTGTTTTTTTAGGATGTGAAAAAAAAAAGTTGAGATATCCGAAAATGAAATGTGTGAAAATTATCTTGGGATGGAGAGAATAATATGAATTATGACATCAAACGGTGCATATAATAATATCAGTGATTATATATAATAACATAAAATATATTAGTATTTAAAAAATAATATGAAATAAGTATCACTTTTCAATAATATTTAATGTGAAATTCAAAACAATAATAATTATTTTTATCATATAAGTATTACATCAAATTAATGTTTTTAATGAGACAATTTTACTATTAAAATATATAGTCCCTACGTCTCAATTCTGTTTTCGCACTTATCTTATTTGTACGTCTTAACTCATTTTCGTATACCTAAAAAAATATTCTACACTCAATAAAATTAATAAATTATAGAAAAAATTGCATAATGATTCACAAAATTGACACTAATTATAAATTAATTCTGTGCAGAAAAGAATTATACTTCCGTACTAATATTGTGAATCAATTTATAAATATAGTCATTTTTTAACCAATATGCAAATGTCCCTAAAATATATTTTTTATTTTATTATTTAAAATATAAAAGTAACTTTGGAAAAAATATATACAAAATACAAACAAATTTTCACGATAAGATTGATATACTACTCCCTCCGTTCATAAAAATTAGTCTACCTTGACAATTCACGATTATTAAGAAAAATAGATGATGTGTAAGAGTGATTGTATTAATATAAAAACATATTTAATTATTAAAAAAAAATTGATATGAAGTGAGTATATGTGTATAAAAAATAAAAATAATGATTATAAATTGAATTAGTTTTGTATGCACCAGTTACACGGTGCAACACCCAAGTTCATATTTTAAAAGTTACACAAAATACTATCGAAAAGTTACGCATGTTATTACTGAAAAGTGTATCTTTCGTAGTGTAATTTTTCAGTAATAATTTGTGCAACTTTTCAGTAATAAATTATATAATTTTTTAAAAATGAACTTGAATTACACCGTATAACTAATACACTGAAAACTTACTCTTATAAATTTTATTTTAAATAAGTGGACCACTTATTGTGGACCATCGATTAAGATTGGTGGAGGGAGGGATTATATTCGATGCAAAAACTCGAGCTAAAAAACATTTTCACGCTTAATTTTTTTTTTAAAAATGATCTGACCTTTCAAAAAAAAAATCTGAAACAACAACGTCTCGATTCAATTCATTTGTTTGCATCCCCACCTGCAGTAACATAAAACCTCCTTCAGCCCTGCGCAGTCTGATAAAAAGCAAGCAGCAAAAAGAAACTCTCACTCTGTCTCTCCCTCTCTCTCTTCATCAGGGGTATTAACTAAACCATTAATTCCAAATTGCTGTTTCAGTTTCACGAACAAATGCCCTTTTGCTGATACTTTCAGCTCCATCTCTCAAACGAGCAATGGAAGAACAAGAGTCCAACAATACCACCAGCAAATGCACTCCCAGTTTTAGAGGGCGACAAAGCGCCTACACCTATCAGTATCACCATCGTTTTCTGCAAAATTCTTACAGCCTTGATTGTGGTTTCGGATTTGGCTACCAAAATCAATACCAAACTTTCCCTGCTTTGCTTCCTCTTCCGACCACCATACCCCTGCATCTCACTGTAACTTCACCTTTTCCTCAAAACCACGGCTATGGATCGAAAGCCCATCTTCTGAAAGGGCCATGGAAGCAGAGTAATCATCCTATTGCAACCTCTTCGGTTCAAGATTTGTCACTTGCTCGAGGTATGATTCTTTGTCTCCCTTCAATTCTTGATTTGTGTTAATAGTTTTATCTTTCGTTTGTGTTTGTGAATCTTACTTGTGTTGCATATGGAAATATTGTCTGTCTTGTTCTGTTTTTTACAAATGATGTAAATGCCTTGATGATGAATTGTATTGTTATGCTGATATGTGGATGATCTTGTTACCAAAGAATGATGAATGTAGCATTGTGTTGAGGCTGTAAGTATTTTGTGTGTGTTGCTAATTTGATCGATTAAACAGGCCGAAAACAAATGGACACTAGAACTTGCCTGCCCTTTAACAAGATAGGTAATGTAGGAAAGATTGTTGAAACAAAACCAGAAACATATGCTGTTGCAAGAAGGCCAGACTCTGGTGGGGTTGAAGGGAGGGTAATCAACCTGTTAGCTAATCATTTCTTAGTCAAATTCGACCCGTCCCAGCGCATTTTCCATTACGATGTAGAGATATCTCCAAGTCCATCGAAGGGCATTGCTCGAAAGATCAAGCAAAAGCTCGTCGAGGAGCACTCGAAGGTGCTCTCCGGTGCCCTCCCCGTTTATGATGGAAGAAGGACTATATATAGCCCCCTTGAGTTCCAAGATGATAGGCTTGAATTCTTTATTAGCCTGCCGATATCTGTTAGTAAAACTGTTTCTCCTTCTTTAGAAATGGAGGAGCATAAGATCTTTCGAGTAAACATCAAGCTTGTGTCTAAGTTTGATGGGAAAGTTTTGAGTAGCTATTTGGATAAAGGGGATGATTGTGCTCCACTTCCTCAAGAGTATATCCATGCATTAGATGTAGTGTTGAGAGAGAGGCCAATGGAGAAGTGTATAGCGTCAGGAAGGTCGTTTTACTCGAGTTCGATGGGAGGGGCGAAGGAAATCGGGGGAGGAGCAATTGCATATAGAGGGTTCTTTCAGAGCCTAAGGCCAACACAACAAGGTCTTGCTTTGAATGTAGATTTTTCAGTGACAGCTTTTCATGAGAGTATTGGAGTGATCCCGTATTTGCAGAAACGCTTCGACTTTATGCATGATGTTGCTCAACGAAAGGCGAGAAATTTGACGAGTGAAGAGAGGAAAGAAGTGGAGAAAGCACTGAAGAATATTAGGATCTTTGTTTGCCACAGGGAAACGGTTCAGAGATATCGAGTTTATAGTTTAACCAATGAGATTACGGAGAATCTATGGTTTCCTGATAGAGATGGAAAGAGTTTAAGGCTTGTAAACTATTTTAAGGATCATTATGACCATGATATACAGCATAGAAATTTGCCCTGTTTGCAGATTAGTAGGAGGAAAGCATGTTACCTACCAATGGAGCTCTGTGTAATTTGTGAAGGGCAGAAGTTTCTTGGAAAGCTCTCAGATGATCAAACTGCAAAACTTCTCAGAATAGGCTGTCAACGGCCTTCAGAACGCAAGGCCATAATCGATAGAGTTATGGAAGGAACTACAGGACCAACCAGGTATTAATTATGTAAACCAGTTTTCCCTTGCAATTGATTTGTATTTTGTGTGTATTTTTAAACACTTCTAGTTCAACCATTCACACTTTTTACTTATACATTAAGCTGATAGTTGTGAATCGTAACAGTGGGGATCAAGTCAAAGAATTTAAGCTCCAAGTTTCGAGAGAAATGACTCGACTGAGAGGGCGACTTCTTCAGCCTCCGAAGCTGAAGCTTGGACACGGTGGTAATGTGAGGAATCTCACTCCCTCTCGTCATGATCGCCAATGGAACCTTATGGGTAGCCACGTCTTTGAAGGTACACGAGTCGAGAGATGGGCGATAATAAGTTTTGGTGGCTCAGCTGACCAGAAATCAAGCGTCCCGAAATTCATGAATCAGTTGTCTCAAAGATGTGAACAACTAGGCATTTTTCTCCACAAAAACAGTGTCATCAGTCCGGTTTTCGAACCAATGCACGTTCTTGGAAACCCCAAGCTTTTGGAATCGAAACTGAAGATGATTCACAAGGCAGCTTTCAACAATCTCCAGTTGCTCATCTGTGTTATGGAGAGGAAACACAAAGGATATGCAGATTTGAAACGCATTGCTGAGACGTGCATTGGGGTGCTAAGTCAGTGCTGTTTGTACTCGAATCTTGGGAAGATAAGCTCGCAATTCTTGGCGAATATAGCTCTTAAGATCAATGCGAAAGTTGGGGGAAGCACGGTCGCCCTGTACAGCACTCTGCCTAGTCAGATTCCGAGGCTGTTCAGACAAGATGAGCCGGTCATCTTCATGGGTGCCGATGTCACTCATCCTCATCCATTGGATGATTTTAGCCCGTCTGTTGCTGCTGTAGTTGGCAGTGTGAATTGGCCGTCTGCCAATAAGTACGTGTCGCGAATGAGATCCCAAACACACCGTCAAGAAATCATCCAAGATCTTAGTGTGATGGTTGGCGAAATATTGGACGATTTTTATGAGGAGGTATTGGAACTTCCAAGAAGGATCATATTTTTCAGAGATGGTGTTAGTGAAACACAATTTAATAAAGTGCTACAAGACGAGCTTGAGGCGATCCGCCATGGGTGCTCAAAGTTTCCCGGTTACAGCCCTCCGATCACTTTCATGGTGGTGCAGAAGAGGCACCATACGAGGCTGTTCGTGTCTGAAACGGACCCTCCTGTCACCGTTTCAGATGAGAATGTAGCACCGGGTACAGTAGTGGATACAGTGATCACACATCCAACAGAATTCGACTTCTATCTTTGTAGCCACTGGGGCGTGAAAGGAACGAGCAGGCCGATCCATTACCATGTTTTATGGGACGAAAACAAGTTCACATCAGATGAGGTTCAAAAGCTGGTGTACAATCTTTGCTACACATTTGTGAGATGCACAAAGCCTATTTCTTTAGTGCCGCCCGCATACTATGCTCATTTAGCTGCATACAGAGGAAGATTGTATCTCGACCGATCAGATTGCACCTCAACCTCTACAATCTCTCGCCCTTCGCCTCTGAAGACGACGCCTTTACCTAAACTTAGTGAGAATATTAGGAAGCTAATGTTTTACTGCTGATTATAGTGCATTAGTTCTAATCGTTGAGGCAAGATTTGTCAGTGTTCTTGTACAGCAATCTGTTTTCCTGTTTCATTGATTGTCTTAACAAATGAAATGACATTAGCTACTTCTTAATTTGGAAAGTGGGAGGTTAGTTTTCCAAATGATGTACTTGTGTTTTGAAAGCAGAGTTTTCTTGATGTGATGGGAGTTCTGCTGAGAAGTGACCACTCCCACTGCATTATCTCTTCCTAATAAAACAAGATTACACAAACATTATCTCTTCCTAGTAAAACAAGATTAAAACAGTAAATAAAAATGGACATTTTTCCAACCATCAATAAAGTAATATCAAGAATCTTGGTGTACTAATTAGGACGTTAATGCCAATATGTCATGCATTTATAAGGCGAATTAATTTCAAAGTAAATTATAAGTATTGGTTACTTTATGAAAAGATATGCTTGTATTACTTAGTCTATTATTTCATATGAATTTGCCGGTGTTTCTTATTTGAATGACCCACACACATATTTTTTATTATTTGGATGTCTTACACTAATTTGTACACTATTATAAAATAATTTGTGTGCACATTTTTACACATATTTACTTATATGTTACTTCCTCCGTTCCAAAAGACATTGCATACTTTCTATTTTGATCTGTCCCATGAAAAGTTTGTATATCTAAAAGTAGAAACTATTTATTAAACTCTACTCTCACAATACACATATAATATTCATAAAAATATATTTTTTTATACCATTTTCTTAAACCATGTGTCCAAAAGACACCGCAATGTCTTCTGGAACGGAGGGAGTATTACTTTAATTAAAAAATTCAATTTTTTTTTAAAAAAACATGTGAAATTTCAGGAGCGTAAATTTTCGGGAAGGAAGGGAGTAAAAGATAGAGAGAGATGTGGAGATCACACTTAGCAAATATAAAAAAATAGGTCTTAATCAAAAAGAAAAATATAAAACTTTGAAGCGGGACTTAGAAATTATTAATTTGATTGTAGCTACTTCTCATTTAAATGAATGACCCAAATTCGATTATGTCTGAGAACGAATTAAAAGATTGATTTAGAAATAACTTTTGAAGTGTTATAGACTTGGTGAATTAACTTCTAACTAACAATGTTACCGAATAAAAGAAAAAGTCCTCTTTAATATCCGAAAGGATAGTAAAATTTGTGTTGCCTATTTGCACCACGATTTAAAAGAAAAAGAAAAACTATTGGAGAAGGTATTAATATTGGGAGAAGTTTAATGATGTGGACAGTTATACCCTCCATATAATAGAAGCAGGTCAGAAAATGGGGAATTGATCATCTGCTGGTTCAATAACCCAGCACATAATACTGGGTACTGAAACTGTGTCGTATATAATTTTTTTTTTATTTTGATCAGAATATAGATAAAGAGGAGAGATATATGGAATTTAAACTACCCAATACTCAATATTCATAATAAAAATATAAATATGATATAAATATTTTTATTAATTGTGATAAATATTAAAATTACACCTGGAATATTAAAATCATATTAAAATTAACAAATCATATTATAATATTTATAAAATATTAAAATAATAAACATGAATATTAAATAGTCTTCGTTATTTCATATTGTTGTTGAATTATTCCGATGTTATTTTATTTTCCACGTATATAATTTGTTATTTAATATTAAATATTTTTTATTAATTGTGATAAATATTAAAATTACACTTGGAATATTAAAATTAACAAATCATATTATAATATTTATAAAATATTAAAATAATAAACATGAATATTAAATAGTCTTCGTTATTTTATATTATTGCTGTTGAATTATTCAGATGTTATTTTATGTTCCACGTATATAATTTGTTATTTAATATGAAATCACTAATAATAAGTCAACATTTGAAACAATCTTCATTATTTCATATTTTCATTATGAATGTTGAGTAGTGGGTAGTTTAAATTCCATATATCTCTCCTTCTTATCTATATTCTGATCAAAATAAGAAAAAAAAATTATGTACGATACCATTTCAGTGCCCAATATTATGTGCTGGGTTATTGAACCAGTAGAGGATTCGTCCCCAGAAAATGAATGGGAATTTTGTACGTACTTGCAGAAAGGTGGCAAGTACCATATTGTCATTTAGTGAGAGAGAGGAGTTGCAATAATGGCAGCGAGATGTACATTAGGATGGAACTAAACCTACCAAAATTGAGCTGACATTAATGGAGGTGGTTTTGTCATGAGAAAAAATGAAGTAAATTTTCACAAGTATACTTTTGAAAGCTGCAGATAACATGAATTGTCACGTAGAATGCAGAAAGGAAGAGAGAGAGAGATATAGAGAGAGAGAATGTGTCATTGGCAGAAGATGAATAGTCACATTCAGAATTGAAGAATGAACAGATGGAAGAGTGCAGAATCTAGGGGTATTATTGGGATATGCAAAACTGGTAGTAAAAGAAATAAAAGTCTGACTAAAAAGCTGAGTCTGCATTTATATTCTCAACTTTGACAGACAAACTCCACTTCAATATAGAGAAAACCTTTTTAATTGATTTAAATAAATGAATTTTTTTTTTTGATAAACAATTATGGACCAACTTTAATTAAATTTGTAATTTATTCTTAAAATAAATCAACTTTTTTACACTGTTCTAAGTTTTAACTTCATATTACAAAAAAAAAAAACTTAGACTTTCTCTCTCTAAAAAAGAAAACGCCCCATTTCCAAACCAAGCAAAACCAGCCGCGCAATCCTACAGCAGCCGCCGCTGCCCACAGATTCGGTCTCGCCGCGCCCCTTCGCTCGTCATTCGGTGAAATCTTCTTCAGCGTTCACATCGGCACAGGCCGTCAATCGGTTGTAGATCTACTCCGTCTACCTCATCTTTCTGCTTTAGTGGTTTAACGGGTCATTCCTTTTATTTTATTTTTATTTCTGTTGGTTTTTCAGATTTCTGCAATTTGTACTTTTATTTCTGTTTTAGATTTAGTTTTTCTTCTCCTACTCTAAGCAGTTAGTGAGATTGTCTACACCCTGTGTGGTTTCTCTTATTAGTTAATCTGGTGCTTGTACTATCTTGATGTTGTGCTTAGAACTCAAATTTGGTAGTGTGTCAAATGATCTTGAATCCTACAGGGGCAGGATGGATTAGAGATGGATGCTAATTTTAGACGGCGGTGCTTAAAAGTTGTTAGCTTCCGTTTTCTTTTGTACTCTCCATATCCTCTCGATTGGTTTGGAATAGTTTTGTTCCTTGGTAGGTGTTGTCAAGGGTTAGGAAAATTGATCTATTGTACTTCAAATTTTAAAAGATAATTTCCTGTCAAAAAAAAGTTTTAACTTCATATTCTTTCATAATAAATTATTAACTTTTTAATCAATTAAAGTGAGTTACATCTTTTAGTGGGTATAATATGAATATATATTAAATTTTATTTATTTTTTAAAAATATAAAAATAGAATTGTAACAAATTAAACTAAAAAGTGTAAAAATAATTGTGGAATAAAGAAAAATAGTGAAAATATTGGTGAGAAGGGGAAAAGTAATAAATAAAAAGGAATCTAGTAACAGTAATTGGTCAGAATGCAGAGCAGAGTTTCAGACAGCAAAAGTAATAAAATGGGGAAATGGTTCAAAGGAACAAAAGAAAAGCCAAAAAAACACTTGGATTTGAAGTAAAAGCCACTGTTTGTGATTTCCTATTTTGTCTCTTCCATTGCCTCACTTTTCAATTTTCCCTTCTGTCTCACTAATTCCCCTCTTTTTTAATTATTTTTTGGGTACAATATTTTGTCTCTATTATGCATGCATGTGTTTAATTAATTTTTCCAGCCTTCTGTCTGCTCTGCTCACAGAAGAGGGACCATAATTTTTTTGAATTATGGGGGTTTTGTTTGCCATATTTGAAGAGAATTATCTATTTATTTATTTTATTTTATTTGTCAAATAGTAATTTGTTTGTAGTTAAATATATCTGTTTTTCTTTTTCTTCAATTTATGTATAGCCTGCAAGTAAGCCAAGAATATATTGTTGAAATGTAAATAATTTTATAATAAATAGATAAATGTGCAAATAATTTTTTGGATGCAAGTTTTAGTGATACTCAAAGAAACTCCATTTAGTGTAAGAATTGATATTTTTCTCCAATGGTGGAAGTCAAACGAACAAAATCTGGGTCTCAATTTTTTTTCTACGTTTTCTATTTTGAAATGTTACAACTCTTTTTTCACATTTTAAAAAGAAAATAATTTACACACACAAAAGTCTATGAAGTACACTTTTTATTTTTTATTACTCCATCCGTCCATGATAAATGGTCCACGTTGTCTTAAAAGATCGTCCACAATAAATGGTCTACTTACCTAAAATGGAAAACTTACAAACATTATTTTTATTTTTTATATACATATACTCACTTTTACCCATCACATCAAGTACTTTTTTAATAATTAAATATTCTTAATACTAATACACTCACCTTTACACATCAACATTAATTTTTCTTAATAACCGTGAATTGCTAAGATAGTCCAATTTTTATGGACGGAGAGAGTATTTAACTTCATGTTCATGTATTCATATCTTTCTTAATTTGTGTATACAGTCTTTTTTAAAATAAAAATTGGCGACAGAGAGTAATAAATAACCTAATAGGCAACTTTGTTTTGCAGGGGCAGGTCCCATCAGATCAGATTACTATTTGTTGATCAGCTATGTGTTATTCAATGCTGTAAATTGTAAATTTGTAGTGGGTGGATGAATGGATTGGTGATGGAAATATTCCTTCTACCACAGTGAAATAGTACTCCCTCACTAGGGAGATTTTTTTGGCACATAATTAAAAAAAATTATATTAAGTACAGTGAAGTTTAATAAATAAATTTTACTTTTAATATTTTATAGCATGGACAAAATAGAAAATATGCATGCATAACAGAGACGGACAAAATATTTTATAACAGACTACTTCTTATGTCACAGAACTATCTTTATAGTTGAATTATTTATGTAAAGAGGATATAATAAAAGTGTGAAAACTATCTTGTAATGGAGGTAATATTATTTCAGGAAAAACATGTACTCCCTACATTAAGGATTAAACTTCGTATTTTACTGGACACTTGATTTTAGAAAAGTTAATTTATTAACTTTCTCCACCAATGAAAGAAGAATGTTTTGAAATAATGTAGGTATAATGAGTGTTACTTTTCTATTTTTTGTGTGATTTTTAATGTGGGGCAGCAAAAAATGAAAATATGAAATCTAAGCTGAAATCAAAGGATAAATGAATATTGAATATAACCTTAGTTTTATATGCACCAGTTACACTGCAATTTAAATTTATTTTTAAAAAGTTATACAAAATACTACTGAAAAGTTACACATATTATTACTGAAAAGTGTATTTTTAATTGTGTAACTTTTCAGTAATAATTTGTGTAACTTTTCAGTAATAAATTGTGCAACTTTTTAAAAATAAACTTGAGTTGCACGGTGTAACTGATGCACAAGAGACTTACTCATGAATATAATGTGTATGATAGAAATATGAAGTGAAAATTTTGAAAAATATTTCAATTTTCTTAATATACAAATTTTTTAAGTTATTTATCATTTGAACACATAATGATAACAATATCTCGTAAAATGACGGGCCCAATATATCAAGTTCACTGAAACTCGAAAAATTAACAATTTAATGTCATATAAACACCCCCTTCCCCAAAAACAGTATATATTTTCATTTTGATTTATTCTAAATGATAGTCATTTTTCCATCTTAAAGTGTATAAAATGTTCAAAATATCCTTACTTATTTTGTCATTATCATTTTTATTCTATAATAAAAAAAATGAAAAAAAATTTAACTAAAAAATAAAATTTCAAGCATTAATTTATTGATATTACGTATAGAATATAATCCATTAAAAGAAATTGACCAAAATTAACTCTAAATATGCTTTAATACAAGTTTTGGTCATTACACTCGTGAAATACGCGATAGCATCAAAATGATTAACATCTCTCATTTATATCATTTAATTCATCATAATCTCGATAATAATAATAATAATTTAAAAATACTCTTATATTTACTAGAAAAATATTAAGGAAAAATCACAAAATGTTTCACAAAATTGACAAAAATTACAAATTGATTTTGTGCAGAAAAAAATATACTTCTGTGCAAAAAAAAGTTACACATATGTGCAGATATTATGAACTAATTTGTAAATATAATCGCTTTTTAAACAACATGTAAGTCACCCAAATATTAAAAACACATAAAGTCAAAATTAAATTAAATTTTCCTTTTCGTTACAAGCATAAATGTTCAAGTAGAGACGTGTCAGTCCTCTGCTAATTCTTATGGCAACTTTTATTCAGTCTAAATAAATAAGGAGCTCAAAGAAACAGAACAAAGAATCTAATGTTCATGGCAAGTGCCAACCAACTTCATGTCGGGAAAAGGGTAAAAGCTGGAGTTGAGTTGAATGAATAATGTGTCCCCAAAACTACAGTTTCATCTCCAAATTAATTAAAAGCATACACTGTGTGAGGTAGACCGTATACATATAACAAACATGAAATATGATTTCGTAATCCGAAAAGGACTCAATTTTAACAGCTGTAATTGATGATGGTAAATAATAAGCTGTTACCCTCTCCTTCTAGTTGCTCTCGTGAACATGTCTCTGATATTCTGTGAATCGTTCTCCACCTTTGCTTTCTTAGACTGCCTTGTTGTTCGAGGAGCTTTCTTCTCCGTCCCATTGTTCCCCTAAGAGGAAGAATCACAAAAATCTCAAAACTTGCATAGCAATGAATTTGTTTAACAAACAGAAAACCTCCTTGAAGGCCATTATATACTGGAAACAATTACTTCCTCCGTCCCGATATAAGTTACTCGTTGCTTTTGGGCACACGGATTAAGATAAAAGTGAAAAAGAATAATTGATGTGATGAAAAAAGTGAAAAGGTAATAAGAATAGTGTAAAAAGTAATGAAATAATAAAGAAAAAGTGAATAGTAATTTCCAAAAAAAGTAAAAAGGAAATGAAAAACATATAGTTGGACGGACGAAAATAGCAAAATGAGCAATATATAGTGGGACGGAGAGAGTACAATTTTGTTGATTATATATTAGTATGCACCTGTACAGGATTAAATGATGCACCACCAGCTTCAATTGAAGATGGAAGTATTTCAATATCTTGTGTGTTTGTCTCCTGTAAGTTTATTCTGCAAATCCGTGCAATGAAATAGTTATATACAAATAACAAAACAAATAATTAGAGTCTTCAATTTGTAGTCATACTTTGAAATATGAAAGTAAAAGAAGCATAATTTAATTACGTCGTTAAGTGCTAAAAATTCCAATGCAGGGGAAGTTGGAACCTGTTTTTAACGCACAGAAGATCAAATAATGCAAACTCAGCCCTTCGGTATAATGCAATATGATTAGACATACTTTTATCAAACAAGGATATTTGATAAGTGGGCCAAATAAAACAAGTTATTATTCATTATTACTCCCTAACTAGAACGAAGCTTCAAGTATAATGAAGTATAACTTCTTAACATAAATCTGCATCCAACACCCTAACTAGAACGAAGCTTCAAGTATAATGAAGTATAACTTCTTAACATAAATCTGCATCCAACATTTTATTTATACTCTACACAATTAACTGGTAGGATTTCTCAAGGACATTCAATTAAGATGGTTAGAAATTTTGACTTATTTCTCTTCAACAGAAAATTATAGAGAAGAAAAAATAAATTTATATATTTATTTGCTGAAAAGCAATACCATACTTTAATTTGTTGCACAGGAGATTTGCCCAGGGCTCCTCCTTCAAGTACTCTCGCACTATAGAGACTGCATCAAATACTATGCCATAGGAAAGGTCTTAATCAGTTTCTATTAGTAGGTTTTCTCAAAAACTACATTTCTTCATTTGGGTAATCAACTCCAATATCATTTGCCATTGTCAGTTCACTAATGCAATGAGAGGGTGAAAAGAATAGCATTTTACTGACAGCATACATGTATCTCTCTCATTTCGAGCAGCATAATTCTCATCCAATGTGGGTAGTGTCTGCTTTAATTGGTGTGCCTACATTTTTCAGAAATTGCAAAATTTATTAGACAGGTTATATATAAGACAGGAAAAAACGGTCACAATTTAGAATGTGAAAAAGACCAGTTATGCCTTACAAACAAATTCATGAGTTGTATATTCTATTCATGCCATTACATTAATTGATAAAAGCAACTTCTGTAAATCCAAGTTATAAGCAGTCTTCTTGCATGTTTATAATCCATTTCCACTCATTAATTTATCAGTACTTATCTACATTTCGTGTGGGGTTTACAGTGTTTTACATCTCAAGAGTCAAGACTAAGAGAGTATTTGGTATAATTGTAAGGAATAGAAAGGGTATAGAAATTGAAATGGTATGAAATGAAAGTCATAGTTCTCAAATAGCTGAACTATGGTGGATTCCTTAGTTTTGGAAATCAAAATCATAGTAGAGTCATTCCAAACACACATTATGATTTTGATTGACATTACTCACCTTCAAAAGTAATCAACCAAACATCCCCTAATACTTCAAAGTACATAACTTTACCATGAACGAACAAAGCCTCTCTAAATTGAAAACAATATTGGATATTACCTGAATAACAATAATAATGAATGCTAAGGAACGAACTGTTATATGAATCACCCGTGTTTCATAGTTGTTTTCATGTGAGTTTTCGACTTCCCTAACAACGCAATCCATTGATCACTATTTTATTCTACATCTTCAACAAGAAACATCATTAACCAGGCTATTAATTACTTCATGTTATTATCATTATTATTACTACTACTACTACTACTACTATTATTATTATTATTAAAGCTGCCAGTGGACATTGTCTAATAGGCAGGCTGAAAGATTGGGTTAGGATTTGGGAGTTTTATATATATTACATTGTTTTCTTTTTTAGACCATCTTGAAAAGATCATTTACATTGTACAAGGGAGTTTGCTTGGGTAGGATTTTTCCTGCAGAAATCTTTATAATGAGACTGTTTTGATTTATGTTTCCAAGATCCTTGACTAATTAAAATTATAGGAGAAAGCATGACCTCCATAAAAGCCTCCACTTAATGCCACTAGCACTATAAGTTCTTTGAAAATTACCAGAATAAAAAATGACAGAAAACAGAAGTGGAAATTAGCATTTTCCAGATAGGAAAGAGATTTAAATAATAATTGCCAACATTTACTATGCATACAAACGAGAGACTAAAAGGCAATACCATGATAACACATCAACTAAGTTTTCTGGTTTAATTGCAGAAAACATTTCCATCAGTTGAGATAATTTCACTCAAAAATAGAATTTCTTGTGTTTTACAACCCATACTCTAAAAATAATGATGCAATTAAATATTATGTAGAGACACACCAACATGATGTTGATTTAAATTGAGCGACTTCCCCTGAAATCAGGTAATATCTCATTATCTCATTGCCACATCCAGGTGGGCAATGTACAAGAAAAGAAGATCAAGACTAACCTTACAGCATAACCACTTCAGAACCTTCAAGTCATTGAGCCTGAAAAACTTGGTTGACCCAACTTCTAATCAAAGAGAAACGAAAACATTATTTATGCATCTCCATAAAGACGAAAGCATTCTAGTGTTTTAGCAGTGGATAGGTAAAGCAGCCGCCAAACGACGCCCAAATCCCCCCCACCGTCATTTATTCATATTGTGTTCATCTAAATTGTTTCTGGTATTTGTCATTTAAAAAGTAATCATCCCATATCAAGATAGAGGAGCGAGGAAAACTCATGCACAACTCTGCAATTGCCTTTTACCCTTAATAAATGAAAATAAAACTTCACTCCATTTGAACAAGATTCGTTATAGATTCTACAAACTTAACCACTTAACCTAAAATATCATTGAGACAAAATTCGTTTGGTAACCTCAAAATAATCCATCCATGTAGCCATATGTGCATAGAGCATCAAGAACAAATTGCAAATAATGTATAACAAGCAAAATGCTTTTTAGGTCGAAGTGTCATGCGACTGCTAGTTAAATTAACCCTTGCCTTTTATTTACGTTCTGAAAAAAATAAAACGCCAACAATATAAAATGCAATTTATTCAAAGGTACCATAAAAGTAGAATTAGCTAGTACCTTTAAGATCGCATACAATTGGCATTGTCTTCTCTGCAGTTGATGATAAAGATTGATATCCAGGATAACCATCAATATACATAATCTCGTCAAGTTGCCTAAACTTTCCTGGCTCATTTCCTTTCTGCATGCATTACATCACAGTTACAAAAGATGACAGGGCAAAGCGAATGCAACATTTTAACCTTTGCACATCGATAGGGATTGAGAATATAATCATATTAAATGAGGTTAAAAGTGTTCAGATTCTGGATAAAGATTACAGAATGTAACTGGTATATTCAGAGGCGCATTCTACTTCATATTGAGACATCTAAAAAGTATACTGCCGAAAAAAATAAATCCAAGTAGAAGCATTTGACAGAAATTAAGAACAATAAGGTTCTCCAAACCACTATGACAAAAATACAACACTAAACCTTCATTCGAGCTTCCTCAAAGACTGGCAAAAGAATGAAAACAGGATCAACTGGAGTGGCAGTATACAAGCGGCCATCTGTATGTGATAAAGCAAGAAAAATCAGATAAGAATTGTACGGGTGAATAACATCAAGACAATTGTAAGAAGCTTGGAAAAGGGAAGGAACTTGTTTTGGTGCTTGTTGTATACTTAAAGAACCCATTGAATCATATTATGATTTATCTGTAACACCGTCATTAGAGACACATATTTTGTACCCACGTATCACTTTAGAGCATCAATGTTTACCTTCACAAACATAATCCCCAAGGAACCAGGACCCATAAGATTGCTTAAACCAGTGAAGCTCTTGAAGACCTCCATCAGTATAGAGGTAGCACGCTGTGCTTCCTGTTAAAATAACACAAGAATTGTAATGTTTTAAACTTATACTATGCAAAGCAACTAAAATTTCCAATAAACAGACAAACATGATAAGAATGAAAGTAGCGCCAACAACCTGCTTAGCCAAGCCTCATAATCAATAACACAATGGAAGTCACAGAACAATGTACTTCCAAAAGGATATACAACGGACGACACATTCAGAAAAATCAAAACAAAATGAAACATGTCGCAGCAGGAACAAGTAAAATCTTTTTAGTACACACACACACACAATGGAAAATTATCCAAACACTGGGCTGCTTCTATATCAATAGTTTTAGGATGACCCCAATCTAAAATTGCTGGAAGGGACTAAAGACAGTTTTTACCAGAGATTACCAGTTCTGGGGTGCCGAAGTGATAAGACTGTGCCCGCACTCTTCCCACAAGTGGAAGGACCTGCAGACATCAAATTTCAAATTAATTCAATCAAAAGATGTATAAAGAAACAAATGCAAATATGTATGGCAATGAATGGATAAATATCTACGGCACTGAATACCCTGCGCAACGAGAACACGAGTTTCATCAACGCCTTCCCACCAAGCCATCCGGAGCTATTAACATACATCAAAATAATCCATCAGCCCAACAATGTAAGAGCTTCAGAAATTGTAGAATATACTGATTAATCCCCTAAAATTATAATAATATCTGTTAACTTCGATCTTCGGCTAAATCAACAACTACAAAACCTAAATCATTAAGCCTGCGAGTAATTTAATAGAGAATGTAGGAGGAAAAAATTAAACTTACAAGTGATTTTAGAATCTGAAACCCTAACTTTCAGCTTTTACGGCATCCACCTGTGTTCGTGATAGTGGCGGGAGCCGACCCGCCAAATTTCATTTGGTTTTATTAACATCATTGAAGTAAGAATCGTTACACAAATAGCGACTTTTGCCTAAAATATAAGAAATTGGACAGACATTTTGGGGAGGGATCAGAAGCTTCAAAATAGGCCCAGGTAATAATCACCGCCTATGCTGCACGGTTGCGGATACGCAGATGCAGGTGCGATACTATACGAGTTCGAGGATATGAATTTTTAAAAAAATTAGGGTGCGATTCGTTAATGTCTATTTATTTACTCCCTCCGTATTTCTATAAGTTGCTCGTTGCTTTTGGGCACACAAATTAAGGTAAAAATAAAAAAATATAAGTGATGTGATGAAAAAAGTGAAAAAATATAAGTGATGTGATAGAAAAAGTGAAAAAATATGAGTGATGTGATGGAGAAAAGTGAAAAAGTAATGAAAATAGTGTAAAAAGTATTGAAAATAATAATAAAGAAGTGAATAGTAATTTCCAAAAAAGGTAAAAAAACAATGAGCAACTTATAGAAAGACGGACGAAAATGGCAACATGAGCAACTTATAGAAAGACGGAGGGAGTATATTTTATTATATATAATATCTAAAAAATATATTTTTTATAAAAAATTTATAAATCAATTATAAATCATTTATATTTTTTATCACCTAAAATTTGAGTATATTCAATAATATAATGTAATTATGTAAAAAAAAAATCAATTCGAGTTACATCAGTTCAATACATAAATCATAGTAGTAAATTTAATCTAAAACATGTGTCACACTATCAATTTAACTTATACGAAATAATAAAATTCAATTTAAATAATATATTTTGTGCTTATAAATAGGATTCGTGCAGTGGATTTGAGAATCCATTAGCTGGATTCGCCACGTGGCAGATGAATTCGCCACGTGGAGAATCCGACACGAGAATTCAAGAATCTTACCCTTTTTAGGGTGCGGGTGCGAATCCGATACTGCATTGTAACATTTTTAGAAGAATCCGTGTATCATAGATCACCTCCCACATCTATCTATTAGCACATTTAAATTAAGAGTAAAACTTTTGTGCTCCAGTTACACTGTGCAACTCAAGTTCATTTTTAAAAAGTTACACAAATTATTACTAAAAAGTTATACCATTAAAAATACATTTTTCAGTAATAACCTGTGTAACTTTTTAATAATATTTTGTGTAACTTTTTAAAAATGCACTTAAGTTGCACGGTGTAACTGATCCATACAAGAGTATATATTCATGCACCCACTTCATAATTCGAAAATATAAAAAAAAAATTCAAAACCTTCCACCAATCGATCAAGTTAATCGTTGTATGTCGCAAAAATTTTAATTATTTTAGTGACATCCCTAACTAAAATTAAAATTCATAAAAAAAAATCTTATACAATTTTTTGGAATATCAATTCTGAAAATTAGTATTTTTCCAACTTTTTTTTTCCGAAAAATGTACATCTTCGGAAATAAATTTTGAAAGGCAAAATAATTTTTTTAAAAAGTTAAGTAAATATTTCCGCAAAAATTTCCGAAATATGACACAATTTTCGAAAAAAATAAATTCAATTTCTTTTTCATTTTTTCTCAATAAAATTTGTTTCAAAGAATTTATTTAAAAAAAACAAAACAAACAAGCCTGAGGCCTGTGGGAAAAAGAAAAAAGAAAAGGATGAGATGGAAGAATAGGAAATACATGATATATAGAGAGAGGCCCACTAACCTTCTTTATTCTGTTGGGCTGCTTTAAAATATTCTGCAGAAGATGGCACAATAGCGCCCAAAGATGAGGGATTTTGTTTTGTATTTAATTGTTTTTACTCTTTTCTCTATAATAT
Organism: Prunella vulgaris; assembly: GCA_026898435.1. Classification (NCBI taxonomy): domain Eukaryota; kingdom Viridiplantae; phylum Streptophyta; class Magnoliopsida; order Lamiales; family Lamiaceae; genus Prunella; species Prunella vulgaris. The sequence goes on along the minus strand of JAPKLY010000013.1, from coordinate 1,065,481 downwards.
TCAAGACTACTTTTTGATTAGATTACTTAAACTAGTATTGATGAATGATGAGTGAGCAATAAGAAATGTGAAATTCTCGTTAAAAAGATTAATCCATTAATTTTGTTTGGATTAGTTGGATCATAGGTGCCATGATTATTAATTTTGAAAACATTATTGAATTATACTCCCTCCGTCCCGTAGGAATTTGCACCCTACAGGACGACACATTTTTTAAGAAAAATTATTTTATATATAAAGTAGTGGCATATGGGTAAATCAATTTTTTTTTTGGTAGTGTGCAAATTTATGTGGGACGTCCCAATAAGAAAAATATGCAAATTCCTGTGGAACAGAGGGAGTATATTTTACCGCGATTTTGTGGACTTGTGCACCAGAAATTTATTATTCCGGAGCAATTTCGATTGGAAAGTAGCAATTTTTGGAAGAATTGATTTAATAATGCAGTGGTGGTTTTGGAGTGACGACGGCGAAGAGGATCAGCGGAGGGAGGATTGGAGTCTTCATTTTGAGGCTTTATTTTGAAGCTTGAAAATTTGAATTAATTTTATGTGGTGGATGCATCATATTTGTTTGTTAGGTCATAGATGATATACTTGTAATTTTATGTAATATTATACTACCTCCGTCCCGGAACTACTTTCATAGTAGTTTCGGGCACGCGAACTAAGGAAAAGTAAATATGTGAGTGTAAAGTTAAATAATAAAATAAGAAAAAGTGTATTTTGTTGACTTTTGTGAGAGAGAAAAGTTTCCCTTTTTGGTGTGTGAAAGAAAAGTTGGGACGTCCAAATAAGGAAAGTGTGAAAGTAGTTTTGGGACGGAGGGAGTAGTTATTATTATACCAAAGTGGGTGTACTTCAAACACCTATGGGTATAACCTCGGGCTTAATTATTTTTACTCTTTTCCCCATATTCAAGTCTACTTTTGGAGTATATAATATAACGGAAATAATATTTTGCCTGTGATAAATACAAATTTATATATCCATTATAAATATGATAATAATACATAAACAGAAAAATTACTATTATTTTAATTAATTATTTAAATTTATTTATGTATCACTATCACATTATTTATAGCACTTAGACTTATAAATTTGCGCTCGCTAGTGGACATATGATTGTTATATATAGTATAATAAGTGAAACACCAACAGAAAAGTGCAGATTCAACAAAACAATTATTGAAGCAAGTATCCAATCTACCTTTGTCTTCTGTTGGGTCGTTATGTTAAAGTTTCTTTTAGAGAATATTAATTATTTTACCATTAAATATTAACTGCAAAAAATATGACTGTAAAACAAGTTTACACAAGATTAACTCTTTTGATCGATGAGTTTAAAGAAAAACTCTCAACCCTGTATAGCAAAAATGGATACAACCAATATCAAATGTACATACATACAGAACCTGCTACCACTTGTACCAATACAACCATCATCATGTCATCTTGATTCTTCAACTTAATCCAAAACTTCATTTCTGCTCCCGAAATTCTTTCGTCCGAACAAACTTTCATTTTCGACAAGATTCTAAAGTAATTAGAAAAATCGAGATTAAAATAACATAGGTCTCCGGGTTCTCCAAGTCTGGTCTACGGGTCCCACAAGATAAGTATGCATAGCAAATGATTCACAAGCCCATTTTTGTCTTAGAAATCAGTGACTGGTAGCTGGAGTAACTCCCTTATTCCTCCACATACCTGCATTGGCCACCAAAATGCTTTTCCATTACCTCAACAGAATATCAGCAACTGTACGATGAATAACTGAAGGAAGCATATTAGTGTAACTAAGGCCATTTCTCAAGTAAAATAAGATGGCCATTTCTCAAGCAAAATTATATAACCATTTTCATAGAAGACCTTCACATGAACTGAAAGCTTATGATATTGAATATAAGAAATTGCATATTACCATCTTGATCTGAGCTTTTATTGACGCAATTAAACGAGTGTACTCTTCTATTTGCCTACAAGAAGAAAGAGAATGATCTCAGGTTTGTCACATTACGATTTTGAGAATATAGTTCCAAAAATAAATGTCATAAGTTAAAAATTAAAGCAACCAAGGCAAATTCAGTTTAAAGAACAACTTTTTCCGTAAGTGGCAATCACACATTTTGTTCCTTCTATTTTGTATCAGTAAATATACCTGGACAAATGTTTCTCCCTAACAACAATAAAGTCCAGAGCTTCCGACCATGTAAACTCCACATGAAATCCAAGCCCAACATCCACAAATATATGCTGTGTATCTGGCCTGAAAACATGAAGAAACAAATCACAATAATCAATATTAACTACTTCAGTCAAGATCAGCCATGTTGATCCAGATCCAATTTCAAGGGTCTTGCATATTTTTAAATCTTCTATCTAATAGTAGTAATAAAATTCAATTAACTGTCAGAGACTGTCCACATATTTGCACTCTGCTTTTAACATTTAAGAGAATATCCAGTTTCTTTATATATTTATCATTCTCTGCTGCAAGTTTAAGACGATCAGAGAAGAGCAATGTAATTAGTTTTATAAGGATAAGGATTCATCTCTGAGAGCTTGGTGTCGTTTAGAAAGACTAGATGTTGAGAGCTTTTACTGTGAGACTAATAATATCATCTGCTGCGTACTGATGACAATAAAAGATCCTGTATATAAGTATAAGAACACTTCAATAGAGGAGGTATGCATACACTTCAGCTTGCATATAGACTTCAGAGCCAAGATTAACCAGCGTTTTCAGACTGGTCACACTGTTCTTCTCCAAGTTCTCAATGTTTCTCCTCAGATCAGAGCTACAGGGGGTCAAGCTAAGAAAAGCAAATGCAACTATGTAAATCTTTCTTGGCAAACTAATGCATAGAGAATTCACACTGAGATACCAATCAAATTCTTGAATAATCTAGCAACAATTCTTGGAGCCTGATTTTAAGATTTAAAACGCCTAAAGATGAATGAAAGAACATGAAGGATACAAAATCTTCTGTTGCTCAAAGACCTTATCCCTGAAAAACAACTGGAAAAAGTCAAATCTTTGGAATCTTCTTTTAGGAAATATGCTGTGAATGAGATATCAGAAAATTTAGGCAGGGTGAAAAAGGAGTACCGTTCAGCAATAGCTTTCACAAGATCAGGTTTCAACCGACGGTCAACAAACTCCTCGTACTTCCTTACTTTCTCTTGGCGTAACCTATCCATATTAGCCCTATAACATGATGAAACGAGGTTATTAGGTTAAACATTTTAGAGTGAAAGAAGAAATATATTCATTGAACATTAGAACGGTTTTAATATTCAACGAACTTATGGACATTCCCACTTCATCATTCAATTCCACAGTGAAAAAAATACCTAGACAGAATTAAGTATGAACAAGAAGTGTAAATCACAAAATCAGAGTTTTCAATGGACCATGCTAGTGATGACTGGTTACCAACTATACCCTTCCCCCTTTTCTCTTCTTCCCTAATGTATTTTTCCCAAATATGCAGGCAGAGTCTTCCACTTAGCTTCCACACCGAAGTTGTATCCGAGCAAAAACCAGGCGCAAAATCTTTGGTTGGGCCGCGCAGTGAGCGACGGAGTGGCAGAGGAATAACCAAATGGGAGCAATAACCAGACGCTGTGAAGCGGCCGATGGCAGCGCGAAGGGCTGTGGCGCGGAGTAGCAGCGGTAGGTTTTTTTGGCACAAGAAGAATGGGATGGGGTGTAAGAGCCGAAAATATAGAAGATTAAGAAGGGCAACATAGTAAATACAGGTTAAGAGTGAAGGGTATATAATCGGGCCCTATAATTAAAAAGTAGAAAAGGGTGAGGCCAAGGTTATATTATATGCAGCCACTCGTATTTATAGTACACACATTCTAAAATGTTATCATTTTAATTAGGCTCTGTTTGATTGGCGATAAAAAATTTATGCCTAATCTTGAGATACTAATATAGGCTATACAAGTCATGATATTATAATGAAGATAAAAGCTTATTGGAATTTGGCTTCATGCATTTAGCACCCCATATTAAATTTATACCCTGTTTGATAGGGTGTAAAAGATGTGAGCTAATTTAATGCAATATTTTTATATGGAATATAACACATAAGCTTGTATATAAAATGGCATGTACATACATATGCAACTAAATAATTTGCAAATAATTACTCTCTCGCCCAAATTAATTTTCACACGTTCCTTTTTTATTTGTCACGCATTCATTTATATATATGAATCAGTTTCATATAGTTGTCTACATTAGTTGATGAAAACAAATATATAACTTCAAGGGGGTCTGTGTTTCCTGTGATAGTAGCCTGGGCAAGCTATCAAGAAGTTGCTATTAAATTGGGAAAAGTTCTGGTAAAAAGAAAAACAAAAATTTTCTTTCCCATATTATATTTTTATTTAGAACTTAACTTATCTTTCCCTTAATTTATTTCTCATCAAATTTTTATCTTGGCATGTTTTTAAATGTTTCTGCAACTTATTGGGTGCTGCGACTCTGTTTTTTGAAGGATAATTTAATTGCTTTTCCCTCTTTCACATTTCATGCAATTGTTTAGAACAACCTAGAATCTTGCACATAATCACCGATTCATAAGCAACAGCCGGTCTAGTGTGTGTGTATTTAGCAATAAGCATGATTGAAACCTGTCACTATTAAAGCTTACTGGAAATCATACACCTACCATGTCTAACTGATTTTCAGTTAGTCAATGGTCATGTAATTCAAGCTTCAGTTTTACAATTTCACTAGACAGGAAGAACAATTTCGTGGGGTCCAAGAATCACCAAATATATAAAAAGAAATACAATAAGATAGAACACACTGCATTCAGATTTTCATTATATATGCCCTAATTTTAAATTTACCAAAATATACCAAGTAAGAAACTCAACTCCACCTCACGAACTGACACATTTGAACCCTAATTTCATTCTAAAATTGCAGTGAATTTCATCACTATGCCCCTAAGTTCTCTAAATCTTGAATCAAAACATCTCTTCTCTAGAACAGAAGTTACTGGGAAAAAAAAAAACTCAAGAAATGACAACTTACCCGAGAACTAGAGGAAACAATGAAAGGAGAGAGACTAGAAGCTGTGCATGCTGTTTGTCGTGCCTAACACGAATCGTGTAAACAGGTCGAACGGGAAGAGCGTCGGCCTTGAGCGGAGAGATCGACAGAAAAGGGGGCGTCGAACCGGCTATATTTTTCGGCGAGAAAGGATCTTCACCGTCGGGAAAAAAAGGGGGCGACGATTTTCGGCGTGAATTGATCGACGATTTTGGGCCAAAATTATTGTCACATGAGAGGACAATACAAAAGGCCCCAATTACTGAAGCCCAAACAGTAAATATACTATTTTTTTTTAAAAAAAATTATACAATTTTTGGTAGTTTTTTTAATATTTTTTAAATCTTCACTATATTAAAAAAATGTCAAAAAATTTAAAAAAAAAAGTTGATAAAATTTTCGAAACAGAAGATAATATATTTATCAGAATGTAATTTAGTTTTTACTTACTTCTTCTGTTTGTATAAAAGCACTCATAGAATGAATATCAAACAAAATGAGAAAAATGATTAATGATTGAAATTTTGATAGATAATTTTATAATATTCACATATAAAAATAAATAAATTGGTAAAATTGTATGTATATATGGATCTAAAAGTAATGATATATCCTATAAATTTGTAGATACAATGAGAATGAAGTTTATGTAAATGTGAATTTTTTTTTTAGCACGGATTGGTTACTTAACATTTATTTTTTTTCATCTGAATTATTTATTATTAACTGTATGATATTTGAGCATGCCTCCTATGAAACTTACATTATAAATGCACTTATTGATATCATTAAATATTTTAACAGATATAATAGTATTTTTATATTATAATTTCAGTTTACAAATCTAATGATACAATAAATATATGTAGTATTATCAATAAATATATCTAATGATATTAATTTTATATTATGAAATTTATTTATAAGAAATTTTGTGTTGAGATTTTACTTCCTAAAATTTGAAAATGTTAACAGAAGTTTAACTAGAAAAAATTTATGTTAATTAGTTACTATTACTATATACTTTCTGCTACAATTTTATTTTTACATCTTTATTATTAGTCTTTCATAAGATTGCATTATTTATAATGCTTACTTTTTTTATGCAGATAATACTATTTGTGGTGTAGTAGTATCATAGAAGTTATTTTTTCCAATAAAATTATAGATATTGTATAATATATTTATTATATACTGAATTGGTACCTTTAAAATGTCATAGTTTTGAGTTCATCGAATATATTTTTTAAATAATTATTAATTTATTACTGAAAAATTACACATACTATTCATAAAATATATTTTTTTTAAATAATTCTTTCAATAATAATTATACAATTTTTAAAAATATATTTAAACTAGATGATGCATTTAGTACACAACATACTATTCCTTTATTTAATAAAGTTCCAACTGTCTTTTCGTATAACAATTAGTGACTTGAAAGAAATGAAATCCATTATTTTCCAAACATAAATACACTTATACTGAAAATTCCGGTTCGACCAGCCTTGTAAATATGTTTTGGCTCAATTGGCCCGTTTATATGTAAAAATTAGTAATTTTAATTCGATCAATTTGATATTTGGATAATGTTATATTTTTATAGGCCCAATTAATAAACGAACTGACCCAAATTGTGAATATGCTTTGGTTTAGCTCGTGTGCCACTTCTATATACACATTAGGATTTAGGGGGTGTATTCGTTTAAGATTTCGTGGGATTTTAAAAGTTTTTTTTCTTATAAAAAAGTATGTTGGTATTCAATCAGGATTTTAAATGATTTAAAAATAATCTACTGGTATTCAATCAAGATTTTAAAAGACTTAAAAACAATTCAGTGGTATTCAATCAGGATTTTAAAAAACTTAAAAACAGTCCACTGATATTAAAAAATATAAGAATTTTAAAGGATTATTGAGTTTGATGGATTTTGATGGACTTTTTAGTGTACTTTATAAATACCAACAATCACATCAAAACCCCTAGGATTTCGGTGGACTTTTTAAATTAGTGACTTTATTTATCCCCAAATTGATTTATATATAATTATTTACTTTTAAGACCTAAAATAGTTTTAAACTTATAATTTCATCTCTGCATTTATAACATTAACGATAAAGTAATTACAGTGACGAAGACTAATATAATATTATATATACATATATACTAGAATAAATAAATAAAATTAATAATTAATCATTAAATATATATGTATATTTTATATAATATTAAAAAACGATATTATTCTTTCTAACTTATATACAAGATAAATATTTATTTTTATATAGTATTATTATAATACTAATATTATATATTACATATGTCATTAGGTAATATTTTTATATTGATAATAATTTTTTACGGAATTTGAGTTTTGTTATATTTTACTTTGGTTGTTTTGATTATTCAATTTCAATACTTTTTAACATACATACATATATATATATTTGGTATTTTTAAATCAAGGTTCACAATTTTTAAGTCAACACCTCCTTTTTTATTTAAGACACAAGCAGAACTTGTATTAGCATGTGCAAGCATGTGCAGTTCTATATAACTTTCTTCGCAAAGAATGTCGTTCTGATGAATTTTCAATTGAATCGGTGGACGAACCTTCATCTCCAACATTACTAGCTAATGAAGACCGTGATTTTGAGCCCATCATTCAAACTCAAGAACAAGAAGCTAATACTTTGAGGACTAGTATAACTATGAATATGTGGAGTAATGTTATTTAGAAGGACATGATATTATAATTTTCTTTGTCTTTAACTTTTTTTTTTTAAAATATGAAGGTATGCATTTTTTTTGAATTCTTATTGTATGTTACAAATCTATGAAATTCTACAAAGTCTACAAAGTCCTATAAAATCCATTAAAATTCTGATTTTAAAAGTCTTACAAAATCCTACAAAATTTTAAAAGTCACCAAAATCCTACAAAATCTTTAAAATTTGTAGGATTTTTTTCAGCTAAAAAAGTCTTTTAAAATTCTAAACTAATACACCCCCTTAATTTCATTTTTTTTTTCTGAAACAGATAGTATATCATTTTCAAACGTAAAAAGAAATTGTGAAAACAAAATTCAGATATCAACTCTCCATCCAATCAGATTAGAAGCGCAAAATTTCCCCTCAATCGTCTTCCCGAATTATCTCTTTATTCTCTCTCTCTCTCTCTCCTCTCTCTCTCTCTCTCTCATACACGCGCAGGCCACAAGCACAAATTCCTCCGTCTGCAGCCGGTGATCATGTCAGCTCATAGCCTAAATCTCTTCGGTGTACTCTCCGAGACCAAGCGCATAATCAATGCCCACTCCCGCCATTTCTTGGCGCTGTCAGTTCTATTTCTCCTCCCTCTCTCTTTCTCTCTCATCGTTTACCCTTCCGTTGCGCAGTCCCCTTCACTCCTCTCTCACTATCACCGATCCCTTTTCTTCTTCTCCATTCCGGAGCCCAAGATCCCTCCAATTGACGGATCCATTCTCCTTCTCCCAATTATTTATGGCTTCTTTGTTTTTCTTCTCTCTCTGTGTGCCACCGCCTCTATCACCCACAGCACCTTCCATGGATTCTACGGTAGGCCCGTGAAGTTTATTGCCTCAACTAAGTCTATTATATTTTCCTTCTTGCCCCTTGTCGCCACTTTTGTTTTAAGCCTGATAATTATGGGATTGACTGTCATAGCTTTTGGGGGTTTCACGGCTTTGGTCTATAACGGGTTTTCGCTATTCGGGGTTGATATAGATTACAATAACGTGTACTTTATGGGATTTGTTATCTTGATCATAGCTGTGGTTGTGGGTTTTTTGATATATTTGCAAGTTGAATGGTATTTGTCGAGTGTGGTTGTCATCGTGGAATCAAAATGGGGGTTCGAAGCCCTGAAAAGGAGTTCGTATTTGTTGAAAGGAATGAAAGGTGTTGCACTTGCTATGATTCTGTTGTTTGCAGTGTTGCTTGGGTTTTTGGGTATGCTTTGTTCTACATTGGTGCCAAATGCAGGTGGACTGAGCAGCGGAGGGTGGGTTAGCTGGGCATTCATTTTCCAGACGGTTGTTTACACGGGTTTTATGACGATTATGATGCTTTACAGTGTTGCTGCAACTGCTGTGCTGTTCATGTATTGTAAAGCAATGCAGGGGGAGCTTGCATTTGAGATTGCAGAGGAGTTTGCTCAGGAGTATATCCGCTTGCCTTTTGACGATGGGAAGATTCCCCATGTTGTTTACGTCGTCTAAAGATCGCGAAATGCTGATTTAGGTCAGATTTGCTCTCTCATAGCCTATAGATTGTTAAAAAGTTATCCTTTTGTGTAAACGTGGTGTCCAAGAAGTTGGAGCTTCTAATCTTAGTTAGTACTTGATGGCATAAGTTATGTTCCTGAAAGCTTGCCATATGGAAGTTGTCTCAAATTGTTGTAATCAAGTCCTGTTGTTGGAAAATATCTCACATATGCGCTGCTCCTTTTCATAATTTTGGTGACGATTAAAAACAAAATCATGCATTATCAAACACTCTAACAGATTTCAGACCATAATTTTTTATGAATGTTGAAGAAGTTCTGTTGTTGAAATGCTAAAACCTGAGACTGAAACCAATAAGCTGAACTGCTTATCATTCACATTTAGAGCATCATCAAGATTTAGCATGCATTATTTTGTGGATCCTCTATTAGAAGCTAAGTTTGAATATCCACCTTTTGATGATGGGAAAGTTCCAGTTTTGCTTATGCTGTCCATAATTCTAGAGGTTTACATCTTAACCTTCTGAAAATGCTTCCTTTGGTTAGTTCTATTGTTTATCTAGTTTGTACTTTGTACCTCTTCAGGTTGTTAAATATGACTATGCATACAAGGATTGTATACAAGGCATGGGCTCATGAAAGTTATAGCCTCCCCTTAAATTTACACTCAAGTTGTTAGACTTCAATATACATAGGTGCTTAATGAAGTATGCATTATCAGTTGGGTCACCAATGAATGTTAAATAAGTAGTTAAGTGAGATTTTGCTGTGGGTATCCTTCATTGTGATATATAACTCATTCTTCCAAATATGGAAGTGGCAATCAGACTGCCTTCTTTATTACTGTAGAATTCATCTGTGTCCCCTGTGCTGAATAAACAAACGAACCACCAAAACTGCACTGAACAAAAGATTATATCCCATTTACAATATTAAAGACAAACAAAGGTCTCATGGTTACAACTGAATTACAAAAACAAAAACTTGTGTGAAACCGTCTCATGTTATAAGACTACACCAAATTAACACTCACTCCCTACCAAACTGGTAATGAATCATGCTCAATTTTATACTTCATTTAGTTGTCTCATATCATGAGACGGTCTCACACAAGACTAACTCGAATTACAATGGTATCAAAATATTCCTTTAGGCTCTATCACTCTATATTTTGCAAGCGTTTCACAAATAAAGTATTTTACAAAAAAAGAATACACATATCTGACTTTACAAACAATCCTACTTCCAAATTCCGTGTCAATTCGTATGTAACTTATGTTTCTGCAACCTGTTGGATGTTTGTGTTTACTGAATATATCCAGAATGAAAACAATGGCTCAAACAGTACAAAGTATGTAGTCTCCTGTATGTCGTGGTAGCCTTTATTTATGTCTCCTCGTGTCTTCCTAATCACATTATAAGAAAGCTGCTATGTTATCTGTTCTTCTTTGAATCGAAGAAGGGCTACAGATTGTTGCTCGTTTCTGAACTCTGTTCCTCTATTTGCCACCAGCTTAACTACTGAGTTTTGAGGTCTAAATTGTGAAGCAGCATTGCTGTGGCTGCTGTTCCTAGCAGCTGGTACGTCATGATTATGCTTACCCTCATATGTTGTTATTACAGCTTTTGGATCAGTTGCAGCTCTCTCAACATGCTTACGAACATTGCACACAGCGCTCGTGCACTTGTAGTAGCTCCTGCAATCACAAGTGTCGTGATTTCTCAGATTACAGTAACTCCACCAATGGAAAAGGAAATGAGATAGCGAAATTTGACCTTGGATATGGGTTCCCTTTAACAACCTTTTGGCCATATTTTCGCCACCTATAACCATCATCTAGAAGGTCGACTTCACTAGTTGTCTGAACAATTATCCTTGGCTCCGTCACTGTGCGATGGTTTGATGCTTGCTCTGGATTCTGAACCACAACATTCCTGCTAATGTTTTATCATGTATAAATTATCACAAATCCTAACACAATCTTTTTTAGATAGCAGTATGAATGGATTATGTACCTTCTTTTAAATTCAGGCTCATCCTCATGTCTCACATCTCCTCTAGTTTCAGTGTTGCCCTCTCCATCAGTGTCACTTGATCCAGATACATTATCAGGCGCAATTCCGATTCGGCTGGATCCCAGAGTTTTAGAGTCAGGCCCCTCCTCGGGATTGAACTTACCAGTCTGACCTTCAGAGCCTAATTCAGAGTTCCCCTGGGTATTCAGGGGCACATTTACATGTCCAGTATCTCTTGTTCGCTTGCTGGGTTGAGGATGGTTGTGTTGACCTTTATATATGATTTCCGTGATTTGACCATCAAGAGACCGTTCAACTTTCTTCTTCACCGGACAATTTGAATTGGTACATTTATAATAGCTTCTTGGGAATTCACTTCCCTTCACCTGCTTCTGCCCATACTTACGCCAATTGTACCCGTCATCAGTAGGTTTATCGAAGGTAATGTTAGGAGGCTGAAATTTCTGGTCAGAGTTAGAAATATCAGATGACTCCTTTGTGACTTTTGGGTCGGGCAGAGGTGGAGTTGTCTCCTGCTCGGGACGAAGTGGTTGCAACTGTGATAGAGATGATACAGAAGCTGCTGTTGAAGATGGGTATTGCATTTGCATATGAGCATGAGCCTGGGATAGGAATTGTTGATGCGGCATTCCCAATTGGCCCTATTTCAAGTAGAAACAACAAATGGGTATCAACAAGAAATGCAAAGCTAAATTAATATACCCGAAATACAAGGAAAATAGAGTAGATAAATGTTACTTGAAACCTTAATCATTCTTGAACAAGTACACTGTATACCCCCATCATCTCTATAAGTACCCATGGTTCAATTGCATCACTATATTCAATCAATTACAGGATGAAGACCTCTCAAAAGCCTAAATCCCCATGCAATTGCCACAATTTGGGTTCCTCAGGGAGAAAAGCAGCATACATGCCTAAAATGTGTAAGTTTTTTAGGTTTATATAATGTCAATAGTGTAAACGACCTCGCTACTTTGACATTGCATCATGCGTAAACAAAAAACTTCAGATACCAGAGAACATCAAGAAGCACTGCTCTGCTTTTAAACTTGATATCGTTCCAAAAATAACTGAGCTTTAACTCCGCATCCGTATGCTTTACTTTTAGAAACATGAAGTTCATCCACAACTCTCAGAGAGTTCCTATTCAACAGAAATTCACTACTAGTCCATTTCTAATTCCATATCAAATAACGGAACTTTGATCTTAGACAATCCCACTTTGATAACACGAAACTTACACAAGATCTTCTTGATGGGAAAAAATGGAGTTCCTATTTAATTTTGACATAAGACTAATATTTGTAGCCATTGACTCGGCCTTTAGCTTGGGCATGATTTATCTGAAAATTCTGATTCATCTTTATTATGCAGTGTGTTGTGTGCGTCTAATGCCTTATTTTTACCAAAGAAAAGAAAGAATGGGCACAAGTTTCTGTTTATTCCTCAGAGAAGGGCACAATTTGATCAACAATCTAAAAGCTCTAATTCCCTTGTTATTTTACCCAAAAGAAACAACATTACAGTTGCATATATAACTTCATATTAAGCACCCAGAAGAAAACATATACACAAAACAAAATCAACCAAGAAAAAACACAATCAAAATCTCCATAAACTACCTGCAACGACGAAAAGAAATCTGGTGAATCAAGCAAGCTCGCAGGACTCATACCCGGTGGAATAGTAACCCTTCCCTGGGGATTCGACACCGCCAATTCGACGGAATTACCCTGCTGAAACCTGAATTCCCCACCGCCGTTACTATCAGAGTTATTCCGCTTACCCTCCATCACCGCCGCCGGAGACATGGCGCCGGCAAGAAGCTCAGAGAAGGAGACTGACCGATCATTTTCGGTAAAGAAACTTGAAACCAGAGACATCGGACCTGGACTAGCACCAGGCGCGCCGATGAACAAATTATCAGTTGAAGTCCGTGGCGGTAGAGTGATCGTCGGCGGAGGTTTTGACGATGATAATGGCGGTGGAGGTTTATCAGCCATGGGATTTAGCCGGACTTTGACTTTTGCTTTGGGCATCTATTTTCAAGTGTTCCACATTTGTACATTTTCTCGGTGACGTCTCTTTTTTCTTTTTCTTTTAAATATTATTATTAGATAACTTCTGGAATTTGGCGGTTTGCCTCTCAAACTTTTTCCCAAGATAAAAATACTATATAAATTTAATTAAAGATATGTTGTGCAAATCTCAGCACACACACCTCAAATTTTACCTTTGATATTAATAGAAGATTGAAGATACACACATTATCCATCAATTTATTTACAAACTTGGTAAATTTTCCAATTTCAATAGTTTAATTAAATAATCTACATCTATTTTAATTTTTAAGAAAAACACTATCGATATATATCAGTTCATACCAAAAAATTTTGTTAACAATATCGATATTTTTTAATAATACTGATATATTGAAATATTGAACAATACAAGTATACTATTATATACCGAAAGTCTTGGTATAGCATTTCATGCCGAAATTGCGCTATACCAAAAATACACAATTTTAAATTTTTTTTTATCAAAATACTAAAATACCAAAAAAAATTAAATATGCATACTATAACCATACCAAAAATCATATAATATCATACCAAAAAACTCGATATACCACAATAATAATTTTTATATTTTCAATTTGATAAGTATGGTATACCAAAATTTTAATATTTTACACTCCTTTATATATAATACTCTCTCTGTTCATCAAATTATTTTTCACTTTTTCTTTTGTTCACAAATTTTTTTCTCATTTTCTTATTTGGAAACAACTCATACTCACAATAGAAATTTGGGCCACAATACTTTCATTTTTTCCTTACTTTATCTATCATTTCAATATAATACTCCCTCCGCCCCCTTATAAGTTGCTTACAACTTTTGGGCATTAATATTAAGAAGAGTATAAAAATATTGATATAGTACACGTGATGTGATGTGATGGAGAAAAGTAAAAAAATAATAGATATAGTGTAAAAATATTAAAAAATAATGAATAGTAATTTTCTTAAAAGGTAAAAACCCAAATTAGCAACATATAGTGAGACAGACGAAAATGGTAAAATAAAAAACGTATAGTGGAACGGATGGAGTAATAATTTTTATTACATCCCGTGCCAACTATGAAATGGAAAAAAAATTCATGGAGGGAGAGAGTAACAAATTTATAGTTTATTTTAACAGAATGAATGTAAGTATTTATTTATATCACAATTCAAAACAAAATTTAGATAATTCAAAACTAATTCGCATTTGGGTAATATGTCTTTCAAGAATTATAAATCCATTTATGGGTGTGTTTTCAATCTTTAAAAAAGAGCATAATTATTTTTTTTTCATTAAGTTGATAAGATCCAATTTAAAAAAAAAAATATTCTACACTATTCATAGAATTTGAAAACTCACCCTAAATGCTTAGGAGACTTAGTGCGTGTTTGTAATCTCTAGTAGAATTGAAAAAGTGATATTAACTAATTTTAGTAGCAAAATAAAAAATAAAGAGTGTTTTAAATTTAAGTGATTTTGAAAAATGATTAAGAAAAAATGTGTTTGCAAAAGAAGTGCTTATAAAAAAGGTATTGAATATTATTTTATTGGGGAATGAGTAGAAGTGTTTAAGTAGAAGTTAAAAATTATTGATTATTATTACTTTTGCTCAAGCAACAATTTTTAGCTTTTAACTTCTAGTTAAACACTTCTACACATTCCCCAATAAAATAATACTAATACTCTTTTTAGAAGCACTTCTTTTGCAAACATGTGTTTTTTAATTATTTTTCAAAATCACTTAAGTTTAAAACACTCCTTATTTTTCATTTTTAATATCACTTTTCAATTCTAGTAGAGATTGCAAACATGTGCATAGAATTTGGCTAAACCGCTAACGAAATTGATGAGAATGCATGAACTGAAATACATCAACATTCATCAAATGTTGAATTAATTAGAATTTAAGGGGGCGTTTGGTATAATTGTAAGGAATGGAAAGGGTATGGAATGAAAGTCATAATTTTCATATAGCTAAACTATGGTTGATTCCTCGGTTTTTTGGAATCAAAGTCATAATAGAGTCATTCCAAACACACACTATGATTTTGATTACCATTATTAACTCTCAAAAGTCATGAACGAAACACCCCCTAAATATTTCCAACCGAATGCAACACAAATACACCACGTATCAATCAAGGAGTTATTCGTGCCGTCACGTCCTCTTGGTTAAGTGTGACCAAGACACGCAAGAAATTATGTACAAATTGAAAAATTATAATATGAAATTAACATTTATATGTATTTATTAATATTATTGTATACAATATAGATATTATAATATTTTATATTATGATATTAATTTATAACAACGTCAGCAATTACATATAATATTATCACAAAGTTTATATTGTCGTAACCATTGCAATTAATAGCACAATCTTAAGTTTATAGAAATATCGATAAATATATTGATATTGCAAAAGAACTAAAATATAACATAAATATATTAAAATTTTGAAAATTAAAGAGTTATTACAGCATACTATAATACATATGTACAATTAAAAAATCATACTAAAATGACATGGTTATACAAGTACATATATAATAGACTATATAATACTGTCTAATGCAAAATAATTGATATAATGCATAATACTTCCTCCGTCCCACTATATGTTACCCATTTGTTTTTTTACCTTTTTAAAAACCTACTCTTTTTTATTATTATTTTCAATATTTTTTACACTATTCTCATTATATTTTCATTTTTTTCATCACATCTCATTTACTATATCAATATTTTTATATCATTCTTAATATTACTGTCCAAAAGTTGTGAGCAACTTATAAGGGAACGGGGGAGTATAATATATGATGAATAAATTATACAATACAATACAATTAGTTCTAAAATAATGACTATAAAATGTTCAAAAGTAGAAGATAAAATGTCATATTTGTCCAAACAATATTTGTACCAAGTTCATATTAGAATAATCCAAGATATTATATTCATGGTTTTTGTATCTCTACTTCATCATGGATTAAATAATGTACAATAACACAATGAATTTGTTGATACTTATTATGACCTTAATATGACATTTTTTTAGGTTGATAATCAAATAAATTTTGATAATATATTCTTATGATAAATTTTGATATATAAGATATTTTTTTTATTCAGTTTTGTATTCCAAATGAGCTGGTATCGATGTCAATATTTTGTGATATATTGCAATATATCAACAATACTTGATAAAAAAAAATATTGTACCCCAATATTTATATCTTCATTTAGAAAATAAAGATGTATCTATAATATATTGCGATATTTCGTGATATATTTATCATTGGTGATAATGCATATAGTTAGGGATGACAACGGGGCGGGTCTGGGTCGGGTTTGGCCTGTCCCAGGACCCGCCCCGCCAAGAATTTTTAGGACCCGAGACCCGTCCCGCCCCGCCTTAATTATGAGTTGGACTCGCCCCGCCCCGTCCCACGAACCCGGCGGGTTTTACCCGCCCCGACCCGCCTACCCGCCTATTTTTTATTTTATTTTATTTTTATCATACATATCAAATATTTTATACAAAATATAATAAATTTTAAAATATAACATCAATATGCAAATGAATAATTCAAACAACAATAAATATGCAAAAGAATCCACTTCAAGTTTCAACTTATTAAATCTAAATATTTAAAATCACACATATATTGTTCATTGAAATTAAAATTAAAAAAAATTAATAAACTCTAATTTGTACAATTTTTGCTCATGACTTTATGCACATATTTAATCTAAATTTAATGAATATGTTAATTAATAGTCAAATTTTTATATATTTATTTAACTATATATATATATATATATATATATATATATAGGGGGGGTGTGGGGGGGGTCCACCTAATACCAAGACCCGTCCCAAAATTGGCTGGTTTTTGGTCAAATGGGTCCAAACCCGCCCCGCGACCCGTTTGACCGGGTTTTTACACGACCCATACGGGGCGGGTTTGTGGCGGGTCCGAATTTGAACCCGACCCATTGTCATCCCTACATATAGTACTCAAATTTGAAACCTCGGAGATTCATGTGTTATCTACCCTCAATTCCTAAAAACATTTCATTTGACTTTGCACATTGTTTAAAAAAATAATAATAAGTTGAGCATTGAAAATGGTATGCAAAATTATATTATTAAAATAATAAATTAATTAAATTTTTATTAAATTAAGTGTAAAAATAATTTCATATTGATTAGAAATGTGAATAATAGAAGGATAAAAATAAATTGGTTTTCATTTATCTGGTGTACGAAATGTTTGAGAATCAAAGGAGTCATAATTTTGAAAGATTGGGCCAAAAAAATCTTTAAAAATGACAAAAGAATAAATATCCTCTAAAAAATGGGCAAAAAAAAAAAAAATACTCTACCTACAATAATAAATTGAAACAAAATAAGCTCTTATAAGCAGCATGATGAAATATGTCAATTTCACCAGATAAACTTGATGAACTAAATCATGAGTATTTGTTTGATATTTTCTTTGAAGAGTAGTAATAGTAATTAAATTTACATGTGTATTTGAAATAATTTGACTGTATTTTTAATTTTTTAAAATTAAAATATTTAATTTAACTATTTAAAAAGTATGATTTACGTTCTATATCTTTTTCATTTCTATATATTTTTTATATCTTATAATTTAAGAAACATTGATAAATATTATTTTGAAAAAGAATGTAAGGCTTCATTTGGATAAATGGATTTAAAAATAAATGAAATTTAAAAAAATACATATAAGAAGACATATAATTCCTCCATTTTGAATATAAAATAACCACCATTTCCAAGTAAGTTAGGTGAATTTACAAATACTTAGATTTGAGTTTATGTTCAAAACAATGGAATTCTAAATCTTCATTAAAACCATCTCATTTGTGAGATTCTTCCTCTCTACCTTTCATTTCTATTCTCTTCTCTCTATTCTTGGACGCAGATCATCTACTGGGCAATAAAACCAGCAAATAGTGCTGGAGAATAAAACGTTGATGTATAATTAACTATTCCTCCTTTTTAGCTCATCATCATGGTTGCAAAAAAAAATAAAAAGTCTTGACTTGGTCAAAATATATATATATATATATATATATTAATAATACGTCAACGTTTTACTCTCCAACACCATTTGCAGGTTTTTTTTGCCTAGCAGAGAATCCATTCTCATTTTTTCTTGGATGCAGATCCTCTTCAATCTCTTCACAATTCGTGATTTGAAATATATGCTTATTTACGTATATTTTTTAAAATTCATTCATTTTCAAATCAATTCATCCAAATAGAGTTTAATTTAAAAATAATAATTATTTATATTTAAAATTTACGAATTTCAAATCCACTAATTTAAACGGAGCCAAAAGAAAAACTGCATGATGAGTGGAAGCAAGATGATAATGATGTGCTAAATATTTGGATGCGATAAGGCAGTGTCCCGCACGACACAGGGTCGGTGAGTACGTGCACGCCACCCACCATAACAATACAAATAAATATTAATGCTTTATTATTTTTTAATACTCACCCTTTCCTTATTCCTTCCAACAATGCCACCAAGGTTGCTCAAATATTATTATAATTTTAATTTTATGAAGATCGACGCTATCTCATATTGATACTATAATTTTTTTTAAGAAAATGACACTAATTTATTAAAACTTTGAAATTTAAATTTAAAATTTTAGATACTATCACAATAAAAAATTTATATGATGCGGTTTCTTAATATGCAACCTGTCATTTATCAATAAAAAGTTATCATATTTAAAAAATAATAATAAAAAATAATAGTTATTTTTATTTAAAAAATTAATAAAAAATAATTGTTATTTTTAATAAAAAAAATTATTACTTTTTAAAAGTAATAATTTTTTATTAATAAATATAAATTTCATGAAACAATTTCACACAAAAATTAATTATTATTATTATTATTATATTATATATATTGCAGTTAAAATTATAATAAAATGATATATTTAGAGTAAATAATTTGATAATAAACTATATAAATAATTTCTATCGTATTTTGGGTTGATAACTTTTTTTCTATATTGAACTATATATTATATTTGAACCGTACATGATGCGTGTGTAAAAAATTTTCTTTATAATGTGCAAATACTAATATGCATAATAGATCGATAAATTATATTTTACAAATATATATTTTGCATTATTTGTTTTGTACTTGGTATTATATTTGCAGCCTACGGGATCATATATTTTTTTAAAAAGATATTTATATATAAAATAGTAACATATGTGTAAATATATGTATAATTTTATAAGTGTAATATTTTATTTTTAAATAGTATGCAAATTTGTCTGAATAACAAAAATGTGCAAATTTATGTAAAAATGAGGGAGTATTAAAATAAAAATAAAAACATTTAAAAAAAAATACAATTTATTTTTTCAAATACAATATTTCACAATTTATTCGCAATATTTTGCCAACCTTCATCCAATTTATACTTAGAACAAAAATAGCAACAGTATCGATATCAATATTTTACCATATTATAATATATTCAAAATACTTAAAAAAAAATACATTAACATCCAATATCACATTGAAATACTTAAATTTAAAATATAACCATAAAATTTTCACCCATAATTAATACTATCTTCATCCTAAAAGGTCGTGGAGTTTTTTAGACATAAAATTAAAATATTCATGAGTGTACGATGTACAATGAAAATTTCATTCAAAATGTTTGAAGATTCTTAGAGAACAAATTAAAAAAATTAAAATAAAAACTTTATGGACGATTTTTTTTAATAAAACTATTATCATTTGTTAAGTACAAAAGCACTCCCTTGGTTTCAAAATTAATTGTCTATATAATTTTGATACACTTCTAATGCAGAAATTATTTATTACTACCGCATGTAAAAGGTTATATATATGTATATATACACATTAAAAAATTTATATGAGATGACATACATAAAACCAATATAAATATATTATTTATTAATAAAAAATTAATAATATTTAAAAAAAATAGTTACTTTTAATAAAAATAAATTTTTTTTATTAATAAATAATTAATTTTATATCATAATCCAATCTCACACAAAAACTTGCTACTTTATCATAGTAGGAAGATATTATAAAACTTTGTGATTGTCATAATTCTTTATTAAAGATAATTAATTATAATAATTTCCTAAAACAATTCTAAATGAGAGGTAAGTAATGTCCCAATGCAAGTGAGAGTTTTCACACAAAAAAAAAAAAAAAAATATATATATATATATCATCAGCCAAAATAGGACTATGAAAATAACAAACCATAACAAAACTAACGAACATAAACTTAACCAGTCATCTAAATATCATTTTAATTATTAAGGGTATATTGTTCTTGTGAATTTAAAATCCAAATTTATAATTTAAAACTCATTCTAATTTAAATTTTAAAATCCTAACTTTTGGTCCTTATAAAAAACCTGCATAATATATCAAATGAGTATTATTATATTTTTACTTCATCCAATAATATTTCTACATTTATTTTCTATCTAGTACGTCATAAGACTTAAACCTATCCAGCCAAAAATTTAAAAAAAAAAAATTGTAAAATCCCCTAGATTTTAAAAATCACTAACTTTCATAAACCAATTTTTAAAAATCACTTTAACCCTAGGAGATGTTCATCATTTCAAAAGGTTAGATAGTAACTCCTAAATCAAGTATATGGAAAAAGAAAAAAGAAAAAACATAAAGAAACCATAATTAGGAGAACAGAAACAACATATCATTGAAACAAACATGGTTTTAGTGAAGTAGAATCTTAGTAGTAGAGGATTTTATCATCAGTAATTCAGTAACATTTCTGAATGAACTGATCCAAAGTCCTCAACCCATCATCTTTTCACCAACTTATAAAATATGTCCATCACATTCAAAATTTATAACCTTACAATCCCATCAAGAGAACTACTTGGGACCAATATCTTTGATCAAATTGATCTGCTCCTCGCCCATGGCCGACATAACACTCACCACGAGGTCTTTCCCTTCATTGAAACCATCCTTGATCTGTATATATAGCAAAATCAAGAAATGTCAAATTGATGTAGTGATGTAGACAAAATTTATATACACACAATGTGTATTTCCCAAAGCATTACTAAGAGCTTGTTTTCAGTAGAAAGAAAGTACCTAGTTATTCTATTAAAAACAAACAGTTGTTTTACTATAACATAGAAAACTTTCATCAATTATGCAATGCACATTTCAAAATGATAAATACAATATAAATGTTGAGCTCACTTGAGCAGCCAAGTTTTCATCAGTTGGAAGCTTGAGATCATCCTTTGTGTTTCCATTCTCAGTGAGAAGGCTCACCTACACAAGACAAATAATGAACGACTATTAACCACTTATTACTTGATGAACAAACAAATATTAGAGCAGTAGAGAACTATAAACACATACAAATCCATCCTCGGATATGTCAATGAGCTGGTAATCAGTACGAGTGACATGTGGAACCTACGTGTACAAATATAACAAGTTAACTTCCACCCTCAAGATAAATAAATTTAACCGAAAGAGTAAAATTAGACATGTAAGCATAAACATCTGTATATATACATCACAATTGTGGGAAGACGGAACAATATCTTCGAGCTTCTTTGAGGTGAAGATGTCAATAGCAACAAAATGACATTTAGCGTGACCATGCTTCCCGGTTTTGGAGGTTGAAACTTCCACAACCTGAAAATAGATGTGTCATATATCAGGTCACAAAGATCTCACAACGAGAAGAACTAAATAATTTGATGTATATAAAATATCTTCAAACAATATACAAGTAAATCAATCTCCAAACAATAATTATATGGTAACTAGCTATTATCTTACTCTTAAGAAATTATGTTTTTCTTGGGTTTTAAAAACCAAGATTTTTGGTTCTGATATTCAAAACCAGTTCTAGAAAAGCCTTTCAAAATCTAGTTCAAAAATAAAAACGTCCATACAAATAAGCTACAAAGCCAAAACATTACAATCACATAAACATGGCCATCACACCAAATCAGGATTTCAAAATTCCCCAGATTCTAAAAGGCATGGTTTAAGAGTTACTGATAACAAAAAAAAAAATCAACTAAGGTTTTCAAGCAACAAAACAGTTTATATCTCAATCATTTACTACAGATTCAGCAATAAATTAGTTCATATATCAACACTAAATACTAGAAGCCCAAAAGACTGAAGCCCTAGCCATAACTTCTTCTTTTTTAAGGAAGATCTTTCAAATTCGATATCTTAATAAAGGGGAAATCTAGTCAGAAATTAACTACAGATTCTTCGGTGAAAACATACTCATCAGCTATCAACATCCTGCTATCGCGAAAATCAAAATAAAATATTTAACAGGAAAGATGAGGTCATCTGTGAATTGAATCGAAGCTTGTTCCAAAAATAGCGCAATAAACAAATTTACCCTGATCTTGAAACAAACCAAATAAGACACGTAAACAGACTGAAAGATATAATCTTGATTTGAAATTCATCCAAACAAATAATTAAAAAAGTGAAAATAAATCAAACCTTGCAAGGACGGCCCTTAATAACAATGTAACCGTTCTTACGGATGGTCCCAGCCTGCTGAGGAAATGTTTTGGAAGCTCCGGCATCCGCCTTGGATTCGAACTGATGCTCCTCGTCAGACATTTTTGGTAGAGAGAGAAACCACAGAGATGATTGAGATGCTAGTTTATGCACACAGACGAGGCTGCGGGGGTGAGAGAAATCGGTTGGGTTTATATACAGGGCTTGTTTGTATGAGGGAGATTTTAGGGTTTTTTCAGAAGAGGAAATTTAAGATTGATTTTGGTCCGTTGGATTAATGGGCTTAAGCGGGCACAGATCAGATTCCTTTCGGGTGCCCCGCGTCAAAACGACGCAGTGTTTGACAAAGGCATTTCTTTTTCTTTTTCTTTTAATAAGAAACAGCCAAGTGGAGCATTTGATTTGATAACTGTGACTGAAAAAAAAATAGAATTTAGGTTAATGTTAATAATAATCTAAGAAATTTGGTATAAAAATGTATATGAATTAAGAAAAAATAAAAAATTTAAATAATATGATTAAAAAAAATACTTTCTTCATTTAAAAAAAATTTACACCCTTGATATTTTTTTAAATATATTTTAAAATATAATGTTGATATATTAATAAATATGTGTATAATAAGATCTCGGCATATTACGAATTTGTTAATTTCATTATGGATCAAGGAGTATTCAGTACATAATAAAAGAAAGACTAGTAACAAAGTCTTGGTTTAGACGTCTATGTTTAATCAAGAAAGTACATTTTTTATGCATTATTTTTCTGGAACTGAAATGATACGTTGGCTTAACTATGAATTGACTGGCAATGCTTAGATGCACGCTGTAATGCAATATGTGTTATTTTGTTCTACTACGTAAATTGTAGTGTATATATTGTTATATAATGGAAAAAATACAGCCTAGTCAATTTCTACATTCCAACTCTCAACCTAGTCACGATTGAAAAGCACATCACAACTAGGTCTAATTGGCATATAATAAAGGTGTTTTTATATGTTTAGGGTTAATAAACCCACCCAACTATTCGTTAGTAGGGACTTCCACACACCCACCCACCACCTTCTCTCTTTATACATATGAATTCCCAATTTCCAAATACATTGTTTCTCTCTCTTCTCTAGCTTTTTTTTAGGTGGGTTGTTGTAGGTTTCTCCGACGAACAGGGACGGCCATTGAAGAGCACCGTCGAGGTCGATGACTAGACGACGGCGAACGAAAAAGAAGCAAGATTTTCAATGTGGTGAGAAAGCGAGAGAAAGGGGGCGAGAGGGAGAGAGAGGGGTGTCGGCTGTGTGGAAACCGCCACCACCTGCCGTGAGGGAGAATCGTGAGCGAGAAGGGGGATAGAGGCGACGGTGGATCTGAAGGCGGGGGTGGTGGAGGCCGCCCCTGTATTTTGGGGCGGATCTGGAGGCGTGGTGCAGGTGTGGGGCGGCGGCGACACGGCGGCGGTAAGGTGAAGGGGGAGAGAGGCGACGGCGGTGGAGGCGGAGCCGTTGATGGGCTGAGAGGAAAAGGAGAATGGCCCGATCAGAAGCACAATGCGAAATTTTCTGCTCCGAAAAGGGGATCATGGGGGACAACGCGTGAGAGCGTGTAATGGCCGGTCAATTTGAAGCTGGTGCCGTTGGATTTTGATCAGTGTACGCCGCTAAAGGAGCGGCCGCCTGGCGCGGTAAAATTCTCCGGCAATATTCCGATGTCGCCGGTGATTAGAGGGAAGACGATGAGGGACGAAAGTGTCGTTAGATCTTCAGTGGGTGGGGCCCTCTTGCCCAGAATGATAGAGGCTAATGGGGAGTCTCCATTGATTCGAAAAAAGTTGCGTATTCACACCTTCTTCAACAAAGTTTTCCAAGAGCAAGAGTGTCTGTGATAGAGAGCAGAGAATTTCCAAATGTACCTTCAACAAAGCTGTAGGTACATCTTTGTCGTGTACATTGGCTAGGGGCTTTTAGCCCAATTTTGATATGTATTCATTGTTGTTGATGGTATAAGTTATTTGTTTCACAGGAGCAAAAGAAGAGTTCAACCCCACCTCCAAGATTGAGAATTGAGATTGCAGCAGCTTCTCCAAAGAATTCTTCACAATCTCAATCTCCCCACTTCTGAGTATTGCTGTGAATTTGGAATATGATTCTGAACAATGTGTATGCACAAATATGATGTTTTTAGTCAGCCTTGCCTAGATAATTCAGTTCTCAAGTTATTGATTTAGGGTTTGCTATTATTTGGATGAAGATGGTTTATGATTTTTTTTTTTGAAGTTGTCTATTTCTAATTAAACTACGAATTTCACGTAAAGGGATTGAAATCTATTGAATGATTGGTGGTGTTGATTTCATTTTTTTAGAACATTTTCGTTTGAATATCTTGGTTTTTAAGGATATCTAATCCTTATGCTATGAAGGGTTTGGATAATTTATCTGCAAGAATAGTTGTGGCGATTAATTAGAATATTCAAATGTATTATTTTTTAGACTATAGTCAGTTATATTATAGTTTGATTCGATTATACTATAGTGTTACGATGTACTATAGTATATTATACAGTTGATTATCGCTTATAGGGGTGTGCATAATTCGGTTATTAACCGAAAACCGAACCGAATTATGAATTCGGTTCGGTTTCGGTTATTATTTTTATAGAAATTCGGTTTTCGGTTCGGTTCGGTTAATAACCAAAATTATTTCGGTTAACCGAATCCAAACCGAAATAATATTATATTTAATAAATATTAATACATATATATATATATATATATTTAATAAATTTATATTTATATTTAATAAATAAAATAAAAATCCTAACTCATAACTCTCTAACTTCCTAAATCCTTAACCTAATCTGCCTATTTCCAAAGTGAAGAAACCTTAGATTGAAAGCCCGCAGCCACACTCCTCTTCCTCCATCAACCGCCCTGCCTCCACCAGCCACCGGCACCACCAAGCCCGCCTGCATCTACCACGGCGACACCCAATCAGCCGCCAGGACGACGCGGCGACGCACCGCCTCCACCCTGACGCGGCGACGCTCCGCCTCCCCGACGCAGCGACGCTCCGTCTCCACCCCGACGCGGCGACTCTCCGTCTCCACCCCGACGCAGCGACGCTCCGCCTCTGCCCCCAACCTCTTTCAAACCACCACGTCCACACCCTACTCCAAATCCAATGGATTCGGTAAGAAATTATTTTTTATTTTTTTATTTTTTTTCAATTGAATCTTGAAGGACCTAACGAATGAATCTTGTGCCAACTTCTAATCTCAATATAGCAATAAAATTTTAAAGAGAGACTGACTAAGAGAGAGGAAAAAGTGGGTTGCACACCACTGATTGTTTGTCACTTTATTTGTGCTAGTTTTTGTTACCCAACTATTCCAGCAAGTATTCCTCACAGTTTTTGTCGAATGAGTTTTGAAGTGTGTATGCAATTTATGCATTTTGGACAAACAAAAAAAAATTCAGTTATTTCGGTTTTAACCGAAACCGAACCGAAATATTCGGTTCGGTTTATATTCGGTTTCGTATGAATTCGGTTCGGTTTCGGTTTGTTTTACCTCAATTCGGTTCGGTTTTCGGTTATCATAATTCGGTTCGGTTCGGTAACTGAACCGACCGTTGCACACCCCTAATCGCTTATACTATAGTCTTCTCGATTATACTGTACTGTAGCGTTAAAATTTGAATTTATGTACTGTAGCTGTCAGTATAGGCTACTGTAGCGTCAGATTATCAAGAAAAGTAATTGTGTTTAAGAAAAAGTAATTTGTACCCATTTGTAATGTAAAAAAAGTAATTGTACTTACTTTTATTTTTTACTGTATAAATTGACTAGGATGTGTTTACCCCTTATATAATTTATGCGTATAATTAGATATGTTTATGGATAATTATGGAGAGGATGGCGGTTACAATTGCATATTGTTGATCAATTCTCATTAAGACATTAATGTTCATCATAACTGGTACTCCTCCCGTCCAGTAGGAATTTGCACCCTATGGGACGGCACATTTTTTAAGGGAAATGTGTTTTATATATAAAGTAGTGACATGTGAGTAAATATGTGTATAGATTTGTGAGTGTGCACGTAAATCAATGTTTCTTTTTTTAGTAGTGTGCAAATTTGTGTGGGACGTCCAAATAAAGAAAGTACACAAATTTCTACGAGACAGAGGAATTACTATTTATATGCTATGCAATTTCTTTTGATGTACATGGGTAGATTGATTGATAGAATCCATATGCATGAGTATATAATGTTTTGTTGGAACATAAGTTTCGTAAAAAAAGCATTCTTCTGAAAGCATTTTATGAACCATAATGAATTTTTAAATATGTATTAAGGTTGAATAAGTCAAATTAAGGTTTTATAGGTATTATTTGATACATTATCGGCGCAACACATTTAAATTATGCATAATGGGCCTTCCAATTAATTATGCTTTGGATTGAGCCAATTAATTAATAATAACTCTTCCCATTTTTTTAACAATTTCAATGTAAAACTTTTTAGATTTTTATTTAAAATTTAAATCTTACAAAATTCTTCAACATATCATTAACTCCACTATCTCATCCACACAACAAATGCTATATATTAAAATTTATTCAATTTAAATTTAATTTTTATTCCAAAATTTATTTTTACACATGATCAACTATATGTTGCGATCTACAGGTTCAGGAGCAAAAGTGGATTGAAAATATTTTGTCTGGTTAATGGAGGAAAATCATGTAATCACAAAACAAATGTTATTTACAAGGAAATGTTCATAAATTTATAATGTTTACTGTATAGTAATAATAATTAAATATTATGTTTCGTTCTATTTGTTATGTGTATGTTCTATATTTAAAAAACGTGTGTATCATAAATTAGTATCAATATTTCTCATTATATTATAACATATCAATATAAAATTACTACTGATAAAAACTAATTTCCTAACATTTTCAATAACAATTGTTTTTTAATTTGTTCAATAATATAAAATTAAATGTCACTTTTTTATTAACAATACAAATTACTACTGAAATATAAAAACAATACAAACATTATAAAATTTTAAATATATAACAACAATAAAAAGATAAGTAAAATTTCTACAATAAATTATATAATAAATATTTATCAAAATTAATTCACATCCCACGTAATACGCGGGTTATATACTAGTTTTCACCGATTTGGATCACTTTCATTTAATATTTCCTTCATTTAGTGTAAATGTCACCTATTATCATGGGTCCATTTATGTATATATTTATTAATTATTTTAATCATGTATATATACTCATAATAATGACATCTACACTAAATAGAAGAAATGAAAAAAATATTAAATGGAGGGATCCGATTCCCTAGTTTTATGTTGGGGTGCGTTTGGTAGATTGTAAATGGGTAAGATAATGGAATTTTTAACATTTAATTCACTTGTTTGGTAAGATGTATTAGAACTCCCTGACCCGATACTGTTCACCGGGTCGAGAGTTCAATTACCGATGTTTATCACTTTTTAACTATTACACATGTAATATGTGTTCCATCTTGAGGGTGGGAGTTGAAATAATTTTTCAACAGTGCCAGAGATAAGCCACAAAAGTAAATAGTGGGTCTTCGACGGTGGCGCGATGGACGACACCACGTTCGGCTGGAGCAAGCGGCGTGAAGGTGACTGATGGTGGTGGCGATCGAAAACCCTGAATCGACCACCACCACTGCCTCACCACACGTACGAGACAATTTCTCCTATCCTCCATGTCACCACCACCGTTGTTGGAGAACACCATCACGTCCAGTGATGCAAAAACCTCAGTTGTACCCTCCATTTTCCTTCTTGCACCTTTGCGATTGAGTAACTGAATAAATTGGGAGATGATTCACTCAATTTCTTCCACAATTAAACAAGGGATACATCTTAAACTCTCAATCTCTGTGCATTTAATTAACTTGAGCAACTGATTTAGGATGTTTTTGTGCATATTATTGGGGAGAAATTTGAGTTAAATTTGTGGGACTCGAGCACCCGCGAATGTGTGAAGAGTGGTCTTGAATTTTGCTTCTCTCTCACAAAGTTTTCTTGTTTTGGTTGTTTATCTAACAGTCATGTATGTTTGTTTTGTGGGGGCTCGAACGCACTTAGCAATGATATGAGTGAATGAATTATGCAATCATTAAGTACTCAAGTTGACTTGCTTCATCTAGATTCAATTATGTGTGACTTATAGGAGAGCCATCGTTTTCAATCCTTATTTTCTTGGTAAACTGCTAATCACATTGTGGTAGATATTCAGAATGTGAATGAATCTAATTAAGTTTTTTCTTATTCTTGTTGAGAAATTTAGAATTGGGAATTGTTTCTGAAACCAGGGAACAGAAAATTGGAAATAATTTCTACAATTCCTGGTGTGGAATTGAGATGCACATAAGATGTTCCATGAAATGTTTGAGAAGAATTTGTACATAAAAATATGTGGGTATATTTATATTTTATTTTGTGGGTCTTATTAGTCATTGAAAATATTTTTCTGCTCAAATACTAATACATATATTTTCTACTAAATACCAATAAAAAAACAAACAATTAAAAGTAAATATTAAATCATAACAACTACATCTTACCACATAAAAATATAAAAATAATCTACTTTTAAATATTTATTACCAAACAGTAAAATTTAGTACAACTCTCTCACTTAATAATTAAAATCTCAGTACTAATTTTCTACGGAGTAAGTCTCCTGTGCACCAGTTACACGGTGCAACTCTAATTCATTTTTTAAAAGTTAAACAGTTTATTATTGAAAAGTGTATCTTTCATAGTTTAACTTTTCAATAATAAACTGTTTAACTTTTCAGTTATAAACTGTTTAACTTTTTAAAAATAAATTTGATTTGTACCGTGTAGCTGTTGCATACAAAACTAATCATTTTCTAAGGACCGCTGAACGCAGACCTGGAGCATTTTTTATCAAATACTCCTATATTACAAAACCCAGCATTTTACTTTTTGTTTTTTTTGTTCCAGGATTATATATAAAAAAACTGCGTTCTGAAAGTTCTCAGTATGTTAGCAGTTCTTCCCCAAATATAAACCCACAAACGATCCAACCTCTCGGCGACGACTCCTCTCCTCTCCGCCTCCGGCTCCTCCAATCTTCTGGTATTTGCCTTTTCTATTCTATTCCTTTCGTTGCTTCTACTTCGCTTATTGTGTTTCGGATATGTTTATGTCAGATCCATAATACATATTGTACCCCTAATTTTTTCATATATTCTCGTCGACACGGAAGGTGGGGGCTAAACGTTGCCATTGCCACTTATTAAATTCCCTACTTTTTCTGATGACTATTGATTCTTTTTTCTTACTTAGTAGTAGGAATTTGTAATTAGATTTTGATATAGTCCTCTAAAATTGCTGAATTTTACGTGTTTATTCAAATTGTAAATGATCGCTTGGGGATTTTTTGTTTGGTCTACGTGAATGATCATGACATAATGATTTTGCCCAGTTTGTTCAGTGGATTGGGATATACGAGCTTTCCATTGTATCTATATTCATTGGCTAAAATTAAATCATTCGAATCTGATATTATTTTATGTTGGTTATTTGAAGTTTGATGTTTCTGGAGCGATCGAATTAAATCCGTATGATATCTTACTAACTAAAGTGCTTGAATGTGATCATCAGGATACAAATTAAAATGATGAGGCTGCAAACTTATGCTGGGCTTAGCCTAGTAGCTACGCTGGCTGTTATCTATCATGCATTTAATAGTAGAGGCCAATTTTATCCCGCAATGGTTTACTTGTCAACTTCGAAGACCAGTTTGGTGCTGCTTTTGAATATGGGCCTGGTTGTAATGTGCATTTTGTGGCAATTAACCAAGAAAATCTTCCTTGGCTCCTTACGCGAAGCAGAAGTTGAAAGGTTAAATGAACAGTCGTGGCGTGAAGTCATGGAGATACTGTTTGCGATCACTATCTTCAGACAAGACTTTTCGGTTACATTTATCGCGATGGTTACTGCTTTACTTCTGATCAAGGCTTTGCATTGGTTGGCCCAAAAGAGAGTCGAGTACATTGAAACAACCCCATCTGTTTCTAAGCTATCTCACATCAGAATTGTATCTTTCATGGGATTCCTTCTCCTTATTGACTGTGCCTTTTTCTACAACTCAGTCAAGTATTTGTTAGAAACCAAACAGGCGTCAGTTTCACTCTTTTTTGCTTTCGAGTAAGTTTGTGGACTGCAAGTGATTATTTATTTATTTATTTTTGTTGATTTTTCTTATCCCTTTTATTATTGTACACCTTTTCTTTTTCAGATACATGATATTGGCCACAACAACTGTAGCAACATTTGTGAAGTATATTTTCTACATCAGTGATATGCTTATGGAAGGACAGTGGGAGAGGAAGGCTGTTTACACCTTTTACTTGGAGCTTGTCAGAGACTTGCTCCACTTGACTATGTATATGTGTTTCTTCCTCGTCATTTTTGTGTAAGCAACCTTTCAGCTTAATTTATCCTTGTGCACATATATATTTTATTGGGAGGCTTGGATGTCATGTTCATATGATGTATATAAGCATATCCTGGGATCTTTAATGGTTTTTTATACTTCTATAGTTCTGTATGATGTGTTCGTCTCTGGAGATGATAATTCTAAAATTTCAGTAATACATGCATATAGGGCTTCATGTTTTCAATGCAATGCACACATGTTGGTGGTTTAGCATTACATCCGTGTATTATATGTTTGTCCCCACAGTATTAAATTTTTGTCGTTTTTGCTGAGCCGCAACATATTGTACACGTCATTCTGTGGTTCCAATCATAAAATATTATATCTGATATGCTTAGCTAATCAGTGGTTTACTTATTCTCATCTGGCTGTGATTTTCTCATTCCATAAACATAACTTTTTCCTTAATCCAGCCTCACTTTTCAAGTGTGAAGTCAGTGTTTGCTGTTTTCTCTCCACAGGAATTACGGCGTTCCCCTTCACTTGATCCGGGAGCTTTATGAGACTTTCCGTAACTTTAAAATCCGTGTGGCTGATTACATGCGCTATCGGAAGATTACTTCAAATATGAATGATCGTTTCCCAGATGCAACAGCTGAAGAGCTCACCTCGTAAGGAATTTCTGCCCTGGGGAACAATTAGCTTTCTAATAATAACTCTAATTCACATGGTCTGACTGTCTCCTATCTGCACAGAAATGATCCAACCTGCATTATATGCCGAGAGGAAATGACTACGGCAAAAAAACTTGTTTGCGGACATCTTTTTCATGTCCACTGCCTCAGGTCATGGTTGGAGAGACAAAATACTTGCCCTACATGCAGAGCACCTGTTGTGCCACCTGAAAACGGGACGTCAACTATTGCGTCAAGGGCTGATGGTCATCAACAAGGTACAACGTTCTACTAATGAACTATTTAGGCATGTTAGAGCAATAGAACTCAATCGCAGTCGAGCCTTGGGCATTCTGTAAAATTCTGCAGTATTTCTCCGAACTGTCATTGCGAATTCAATCAAGTTCATATGGAATCTAGAATAGTAAAGTTGATTTCATCTTCGGTTCTGCTTAATATTGAACAACCTTATTGCCATAATTTTGTGAATCATTTGACTAAATTTGGTGGTGGGTCACAGGAACTAGTAGTCCTGGTACATCTTCAGAAGGACCAGTTGGTGGTAGTGGGGCAAATGATAATATGAGTCAGCATCAGGCTAGGCTGCAAGCTGCTGCTTCCGCTGCATCTATATACCAGAAATCCTTTGTTTATCCTTCTCCAAATACTTTATTATGGTATGCTGTTTTTTTCTACTGCTTTAATTCGTGGTATCTGGTATGAGCTCCTTGTTTATAATGTTGCTTCATGATGGAAATATGGTTTGATAACTTTATTTTACTCGATTACGGACCTCCAGGATCACCTAAGTTCGGTTTCTTTTTTTTTTCTTGGGAGGGGGTGGGGGGGTGTAGTAGAGTATAGATTGCTTTATAGTTTATGACACTTTACTTTTGGAATTTACGGCATATAACCTGAAATTTTATAGGTTAAATGTAATGTTGCATGCAAGTGATTTCCGAATGTAGCATATTGCATGAATGTGTTCTCAATTTCCCTTTTCATTTAATGTGGGAGGAATCTAGCATTATACATTCGCCCTTGCAGGTCACCTGGAAACACGGTGATGTCAAACAATGGTGGAGATGGGGCTGCAAGTGAATTGTCTCAACAAGTTCAGTTTCCGAACATGACCTTTATGCAGTCACCTCAGGGCACTGTTGTCCCTTCAGAGTTTAAGGGACTCAATGGGCAACAATTCAGTGCATCAGGCTCCCACCAGGACATACAAATGAAACTAATTGAACACCAGATTGAGGTATTTCTTTTATTGTCAAATTTTTTACAGTCCTCTGTGTGTGTGTGCGCGCTCATGTGTGCCATATACTAGTTCTGACACTGTTGACACTTTGGGCAGTTTCTACAACGCCAGCTCCAGCTTCTGCAAGCATCCAGCAGTGAGGCAAAAACAGAACCAGGATCATCTGATATCAAGGGAAAATCAGTATCACCTTCACCAACATCTTCGTCTGTCGTTGACTCTCATGAGACCAATAATCTAGATTAACAGCCAATTGCAGAAGCATCCAGCTGCAAGCGTAAAATTCATAGAGACGGCTTTCAAGAATTTTGATGTTCAGAATCTCGAAATTGATGCTTAGTTTAGAGATGGCTTTCAAGAATTGTTATGTTCAGAATCTCGAAATTGATTCTTAGTTTTAATGGCCCTGTACTAATAATGCATAGTCCAATGTAATATTGTATGTTGACTGTTGTTGGTGATAATCTTCAGTATAAACCGTGCAGAGAGCAATACCGTGCAATTTTTCCTCAAATTTAGGTTTGGACACAAATTTTATACTTTTTCCATTTCGAATTTATCTTTATGCTTGTGTTTGACACATATATTAAGAATATTGATCTTTCCGATTAATTAAAATGAATTGTTATATTTTTGTAGTATAAAATGAATATTAGATTGTGTTTTATTTTTTCTTAAAGGGTGTGAATATAGAATTGTAATAGCGAAATGAAAAGTGTGAAAATAATCACGAGATTGAGAAAGTATGCCAATTACAAATGTGATAATGATACATAAATAAAAAATTTAATATTATTATATTTTAAATCTATTTATGTATTATTATTCGCGATAAACATATAAATTTTATCCAGCTGCAAACGTATCATTTTTGTAAGTTTTTATTAATCTATCAGAATCTGTAACTTCTGTTTCGCCTCAAATTGTCACCCCTATTTGTCATATTTAGTCCCCATAAAACATTTACCTCCTTAAGATCTATCTTTCCTTAACTCTTTGTTTAAGAATTTTTATAGTTTGATCAAATTATTTGTATATTGCTCCTCTTAAAAAAAAAAAAAGATAAAAAATGACTATTGATAGAAGAATAGTGTAGAAATGATTACATAGGCATAGATAGGTATTCAAAATGAGATAAATAATTAATTTATTTCATCTTTATTGTCATTGAAAATTCAAGTGCTCCAATTGAAGCTTTATGTGTTCAAAATGAAGATTTCAAGAGAAGGGCATGGGCCAGTTGGGCTTTTTTTTTTTCAGACTAGGTAGGCCCAAATAAAACCCAAGCTATGTTTTATGTGTTCATATATATATATTTATTCGTGTATTATTGTTTTACTTAAAAAATTGTTTATAGGTGTTTGACTTAATTTACAAGTTCTTTCAAATTAAATATAAATTATTTAAGAGCTTATAAATATTTTCAGAGTGTTTGGTAAATAAGATATATGACAACTCCCTACAGTTTATAAGCTACAAAAGTAATTATTATTTTTATTAGAATAACTTTTTAGAAAAATTATGATAAATTATCAAAAGACTTGTAAATTGTATTAGCCAAATACTTTGACAATGTGTAAACTACTTAAATTTAATATTTTATAATCTCTTAAAATAATTATAAAATATTAGAATTTATGAAATATTTAAATAAATTTAGCCAAATAAATGTACAAGTAATACAGAATGGAGTGAGTATAATTTACTATTACTGTATTTCATGTTTGAGTATAATTGACGTTTATTTTTAAGTGCAGAACTTTAAAATTTGTACATGAATTAAATTAAAAGTAAATTTAATTGCACATGATAAATTGCCAATTGAGTCCAGGAGAAATGTCAAATAACTCAGTAACTTAAGTGGCATAAAATGGTTTGCAATTTTTTTTCCAATTCTAATTTTTATTTATTCAAAAAACTCTTTTTCCTACTCTATTTAAAAATAATTTTCGTTTATAAAAAAATTGAGCTCATTATATTCTCATTTTTTATTATTTTAATATAATATTACTCCCCCTGTCCACCAAATTAATTCCCACTTTTCTTTTTTGTTTGTTCATAAAACTTTTTCTCATTTTCTTATTTGGAAACAACCTACATTCACAATAAAATTTTGGGTCCCACAATACTCTTACTTTTCCCTTATTTTATCTATCATTTCAATATAATACTACTTTTCATTAAATCTCATGCCCACAAAGAAATGAGAAACAGTTTCATGGACGGAGGGAGTAATTTTTATTAAATTTTGTGTCATAAATTAGTTTTACGTGCAGTGGATTAGTAATTTAGTATTCCCCCCGTCCCATAGGAATTTGCACACTTTTCTTATTTGGATGTCCCACACAAATTTGCACACTATTAAAAAATGAAACATTAATTTACGTGCACACTCACAAATCTATACACATATTTACCTATACGCCACTACTTTATATATAAAATATACTCCCTCCGTCCCATAATTATTTTTACACTTTCCTTTTCCGTCCGTCCCACAATTATTTTCACACCCTATAAATGGAAACTATTATTTTAACTTTATCCTCACAATCCAACTAACTTCATTATTTTAATAATATAATTTTACACGACACCCTACTTTTCTTAAAAGTTGTGCCATCCCAGAGGTAAAAACACCTCTGAAACGGAGGGTGTATATTTTTTAAATTTATCGTCCTGTAAATTGCAAATTTATACGAGTGAGTGAAGGGAGGGGTTGTATTTGTCGTCCTGTAAATTGCAAATTTAAACGAGTGAGTGAAGGGAGGGGTTGTATTTATTTTTAGATGTACGAAATTTATGTCCTGTGAAAAGTGAGGAGGGCGTTAGATTGGGACCCACAATTTTGTGGACGAAATCGACCTCGACTTGGGAAAAGGAAAGGATTAGGATTAATTCTTTGGACGTTTTCCATATATTGCCACTCCATCTTACTTATCCATATGCTTGTTTTGTACTCCCTCCGACTAGGGTTGCAATCGAATCGAATCGAATCGAAGCAAATATCACTGTATTCGATTCGGTATTCGTGAAATTATTCGAATATTCGTATTCGTATTCGAAATTTTTTCGAATAATAAGTTAAATTTGTATTCGATTCGAAATTGATATTCGAATTATTCGAAACTATTCGAGTATTCGATTTGATTTTTTCAAATATTATTATGTACAATATTATTTGATTCGATTCGAAAATATTCGATCCGATTCGTAATTATTCGCTTCGATTCGAAATATTCGATTCGAAATTATATTTTTGAATTTTAAACTATTCTATTTGAATTTTTATTTAAAAAAAATATGTAAACTAATAACTTAAATAAAGTTGGGCATATTTAATAAAATTACTTAATAAATACGTAATAATAATATTCCAAATTCTCAATAAAACACCAATTTAAAAAGAATTCCATAATCCCCAAATTAAATTTTCATTCTACACGGCTTCCATCTTTAAAGAATCCAGTCCTAATTTCTGACTGCTACATTTACTCCTGTTCAACAAGATCTACAACAATTACTCGTACAGATCAGACGAGTAGCAACATTATTCACTGGAGTTAACGAAACTATATGTAATTTATCTGGATTGGGGCTCCCATTCCGGATCACCATAAAGAGGGGGGGGGGGGGAATTTGACCCATTTCCCAGCAAAAGGCTAGAAAGAAATGCAACCAGGACCTAAAAAAAATTGCAACCCATCAATCAAATTTCAAAATGAAAAATTATACAATAGAGGAATTGGTTAAAACACAATGAGATAGAGGCAATAATCAGATCAAAGGGTGAAATACATACATATATATAAGGGGAAAGATACAGAAAGGAAAAGAAGGGGAGACCTTCGCATCGAGCATGACGGTACAAAGGATGTCGGTATTCTCCTGATGTTACTCATCAGATCCGTATAAAATATTGAAATCGGGCGACATTCATACCAGCACGCAGGATCTTCTCGACCATGGGAACAGATCGAGAAGCAGGGCCCAAAGTGCAGACATTCTTCGTCTTGGGGCGCCTATAAGCGGCGACGACACCCTTTTATCCACCGACGGCTAGGCGAGAGGCGGCGTGAACAAGGGTGACAAGAAGAGGGACGACGCGGTGAGGAGCTGTGCGGCGAGTGGCGGCGCAGAGGGACAGCACAGCAACGCACGCTGCTGCTG
Organism: Prunella vulgaris; assembly: GCA_026898435.1. NCBI lineage: Eukaryota > Viridiplantae > Streptophyta > Magnoliopsida > Lamiales > Lamiaceae > Prunella > Prunella vulgaris. The sequence goes on along the minus strand of JAPKLY010000013.1, from coordinate 1,027,858 downwards.
CTCTTCTGTTAGGGTTTTATGTTAGTGTTCTCGCATCCTGCTCTAGTGCTCTCCTAATACAATATTTTACTTTTTCTTATTTGGTTTTTTATTTTATTTTTTGGGCCCTAATATTTTTTGGGCCATATTGTGGACCTCAAACTTAATACATTATAAATATTTGGGCCATATATTTTTATGATATTATATTTTATATATACAAATATAATAATACTATATGTAATAAATATTCAATCGAATATTTAATCGAATATTAGCGAATATCGAATCGAATATCATAATTTTTTATTTGTATTTGATTATTAATCGAATCGAATCGAATATTTTTATTCGAATTTGAATCACAAAATTACGAATACGAATATCAAAATTCGAATACCGAACCGAACCAAAATTATTTGATTCGTTTGCAACCCTACCTCCGACCTCCATCCATAATTGTTTTCATATATTTTTTTTTTCATAATTATTTTTATATTCTATAAATAAAAATTATTATTTTAATTTTATACTCACAAGTTACAATTCAACTAATCTCATTATTTTAATAATATAATTTTTTTAAAAATTGTGTCATCCCAAAGGTGAAAATACCTTTGAGACGGAGGAAGTATCTCTCTATGGGGTTCATTTGTAATTATACTTCTCTCTCCAATTTATATTTTCAATTTTCTTTTACCTTGTCCTTGAGCATATAATAAGCTGATTTTAGGTGCTGATTTCAGCTGCTTGGTTTTATTGTAAATAACTCTATTTTAATTTGGAACTTTCAATTTTCAGTTTGTTCATTTTATGGTGTGAGATATGCATAAACTATTAATGTATTAACTGATATATATTAATTACTATATAGTCTATATGTATATAATATATACTCCATCCGTCACACAGAAATTTGCACACTTTCCTTATTTTGACGTCTCATACAAATTTGCACACTATTAAAAAAAGAAGCATTGATTTACGTGTACACTTACAAATATTTTCACATGTTTACCCATTTTCAACTACTTTATATATAAAATATTTTTTTTTTAAAGATGTGCCGTAGGGTGCAAATTCCTACGGGACGGAGTGAGTATATATTAGTTAATGTATTAACTAACATTTTTTTAATATATATTTTTAAATAATTTGGATAATTTTTTTTATACAAGTGTATTTCATAAACATTTGCATCAATAGCTGGACGCCAAAATCTATGAAAATTCATATAAATCAATAAAAAAAAAATCAGTCTAACTCTACATAAAGTCTATGAATTTTCTAAATCCACCAACTTTTAAAAGTAAAAAAAAAAAAGTCAAATTGTATGGCTGACCTCCAAATAATTATATATTATATTATATATAAATTCATATAGAAAATGTTATTATTATATTCATCCATATTTATGTGAATATTTATCCATTAACACATGAAATATTTAAAAAGAATTGATAATCAACTTTAAGCATAGCATTTAATTTAGTAGGATGGAGTTTAAGTTGATGTTGATGCCTTTGGATATATATATATATA